>APFE031504867.1:135788-148860 GCA_000404065.3 Pinus taeda | reverse complement strand
TGTTATGAATATCATTCATAATAAAATAATAAATGTAGATATAATATAATAATAATAAACGAAAATTAATTAACTAATGACTAGTTAGTTAATAATGAAAAGGCTTGTCTTAGAGACATGCCTATTCGTGAAAGGGTACTTACCTAGCTATATATACAGGACCCTCATTCTCATTTTTACTCATCCTGCACCAGCCCCTATATTGATGCTAGGCCTCCCCGCCCAACATCCTCTGCATTGTTGCATCCTACACTGCTACCCATGGCTTGCCACTGCCACTGTTGCATCCGTACGGCAGCTCCCTCTACATCCGTGTTGTTGCTAGTCCATCCTCCCAGCATTGTATCTGCACTGCTGCATCACCGCATCGTGCTACTGCACTACAACTCAGTTATTGAGAAGTAAGTAACTGATCCACCCAACTTCTGACATCCCTGTCAAGCTAGAAACACTCCCGATGTTGAAGCTCCCTCTGCCACTAACAAGTGCTCCCTCTACTGACCTCTGCACTGTTGCAACAACTCCCTGCATCTCGCACCGTTGCACACCTCTTTGTGCCAACCTGCACTGGTGCAACACTCCCGTGCCTCTCGCACTATTGCAACCTGCTAGCCTCGCATTGTCCCAGGGCTCCTGCACTGTAGCACTCTCAGCCCCTCCATCCGCATCCGTCTCTACTTAAATCTGCCAATCTTGCTACTCCTCTTTGGGGCTCCCGTAGAAAGGTATAATCCAAGAGGTTGGGTACCTCAAGGATTCTACCACTCATTGCCTATAGTCTGTCTGACTACAGCTCGATGTCTCCCCACTTCTTCTCAAGTGGCACTTGAGCACTCATGGCACAATCGTCATCCTCGACTTCTTTCTCTACCCTCGCTAGCGCTGCCTTGGTCTCAGAAGCCTCTCCCTTGCTCTTCTTCCTAGGACACTGGTTCGCAAAATGACCCAGTTCCCCACAATGGAAGCACTTGACCTTGGAGAGGTCCTTCTTCTTCCTCTTCTCCTGCTTTCCCGCAAATGCTAGTGTCGCACCCTCTTCTTCCTCCTTGATTTTGACCCCTTTTTCGTTGCTCCCCACCTTGGTCACTCATCTGATATCTTCTTGACGAAGAGCCACCCACAGTTCCTCCCAATCTGGAAGGCTCGACCTGCCCAGTATGCTCTGGACAAATACCTCCCAATCCTCTAAGACTGTGTTCAATGCAGTCCTCACCATCAACTCAATGCGGTCCTCACCATCAACCCCTGATCCAGCGTGGCCCCTATGGAAGTTAGCTGGTCACGAATCTCCTTCAATCGACTGAAGAAGACATCTATCTGCTCTCTCTTCTACATCTAGTATGACTGCAACTGATTTTCAAATAACATCTTCCTCTAAAAGGAAGTATGCTAGTACAATTTCTTCAGAAGACATCTATCTGCTCTCCCTTCTGCATCTAGTATGACTGCAACTGATTTTCAAATAACATCTTCCTCTAAACGGAAGTATGCTGGTACAATTTCTTCAGGGCATCCCACATCTCATTTGTTATGTCCTTCTCGGCAATATGTGGCACCACATGATCCTTGACCCCATCAAGGATGATGCACTTCACCCTCACCATTGCATCGTTGTACTTCTCATTTTTAGCTGGGTCAACTAGGATCGCTATTGTTTTCAAGGCGAAGTCCTTGATGTGAAATTTGTCTAGAATGGACAAGATCTTGGCCTTCCAGACCACAAAGTTGGACACTCCGTCCAGCCTATCCAGATCTCTCAGCCTGTTCATGGCCATCTTGTCGCTCTTCTTTCGACTCCTCCGAGTCTCTCTACTTCCATACTGGAAGTCCTCTGTTCGACTCCTGCACAGTCCTCTGTTCGACTCCTACAAAGTCCTTTGTTCGACTCCCTGTGAGTCTCGATTTCCCTTCTGGAAATCCCTCTACCAACAACTTGCCCCACTATGATCGTTTGTGCAACTGCACCACTGATCTGAATTCCTTGGCTACAAATCCGCCTTAGCAGCAACTCCCTCCACCTTGGTCTTGCCCTATTAAGAATTGTTCTAACCACAATACAAGTAGCGTCGCTCAACAATTTACCCACAGCCTCCTATACCCCAGCAACTGAAGGATTGAGCCACTTGGCTCTGCGCAATCCCGGCACCAGCAAATCAGCTCCCCCAATCAACTGCGTCAACCCTCTTAGCCTCTGCATGGCTCTGCGTGAGCCTGATTCTGCCTCCCTTAGCCTTTATGTTGCCCTTCTTTGGCCCAGAATGATGACGCAATCCCTCTTTGTCACTCCTTCCTCTATCGCCTTCTGCACGGATCAGCTCTGTCACTCGGGACAGCTGAATCTGCTACTACTACTCTGCTAATTGATACCTTCAATTATCCTGTGATCTGCAACCACGCTATGATACCATGTTGGAATTTCTAAGTTTAACCCGTTAGAAATTATTCTTGTACTATCTAGTTTATTTCTTCCTAGTTGTTTAATTACTTAACTACTTATTTACCATGTAAATACTGAAAATAAACACAAGTACAGTATCAACATCTACAGATCATCAATTAAAAAAAAACAAGCACACAAGTGCCATCATTATTTTTGGACCAATGTCCCCAGAAAAACCCAATGCAGGAAAACCAGTGCAACTAATTAGAGGGTTTTATTATTATGCAGTTTTCAAAATACAACTAGGGTGCCAAAAATGGCTCACCCAACAGAGAATGCCCTCAGCAGTAGTACCTCTCCTCAGAGATGGATATTCCGGTTGATTAATCATCGAATGAATGATCCCATAGCAACAATTGCAGCTCTCACTGCTCTGCGTCACTCTGATAAGGAATGTGTCACCCTACCCGGCTCACCAACACCCGGTCTGTCCCACGAAATCCTTCCAGCGCTGCCTCTTGGCCTTGTGACAATTCTGTTAGCCTCTGCATCAGCGTCTGGAGTTTCTACATCAGCCCCTAGACCCTTTGTGTCTCACATGTTGGCCTCTCCTAGCTCTGCGCAACTCCTGGCTGCCTTTGGGTAGCACCTAGCTGCCTCGGCGTCAACTACTCCGAGCTCTGCGCTGTCTCTCTGGTACCAACTCTTCCTCTCTGCTATGTATTCACTGCCCCTCACTACTGATCACTGATTCTATCTCTCTTAGCAAACCCCGCTCTAGAGAATAGAATGATTGATCACTCTGGTGTGTTTTCTCCAACTGACCCTCAAGCCTCCTCTTATACTTTTCTCGTTGGTCCATCAACGGCCGAGATTAAATCTCTAATCAATGGTTAAGATTATATTTGGCTTGATCCATGACTTTTGGAACCTTCTAACCCAGTTTTATACTAATACCCATTAATATTTTATTTTTCCTAAGTTTAGACTTAGGAACTCCATTAAAAATATTAAATATTTTAATATCTCCCAAACCGGTTAGAATATCCCCAAACCATTTCTTCGCCTTCGAGATCTCATGTGCTTTAGCCTCTCCACCAATTTGCATGGTTAGAGCACATCTAATGCTACCCCAAATCAACAGCCGGCAATGGAAACATTACATTTTAGGGAAGGAGACAGTCATCCACACAGATCACCGACCTCTTTAGTTTATACAAACACAAGGGCAATTGCAAAACGATGGCTACCAGAAGTGGTATACATATTTGCAACAATTCCACTTGAACATTAAATACAAAAAGGGCAACACAAATCATGTTTAGATTGCCTTAATCGGCCCGCAGTTGCAACACTGACTATTGTTCTCAAGTCTTGTGGCCATGAGACCTCTGGACGGCCGCAACTGTACAAAAATGATCAAGAGTTTGCCACCAACTACCAGATGCTAGTCGATGGCAAGCAAGTTCCAGATTTCCACCTCCAGGATGCATTATTATGCTACCTGGGCCACCTTTGTGTTCCTTCAAGCAAGCGTGCCAAGTTGATTTGGAAGGCACACTACAGTCGGGTCATAAGACACTATGGCCGTACTGTAGAAGTATTTTTATTGGCCTAAACTCTGACAGGATGTTGGAAAATATATCATATCTTGCACTGCCTTTGCCATCACTAAGCCAACCATCAAGAAGCAAGGTCTGTACACTCCTTTGCCTACTCCCAGCCAACCTCGGAATCTATTTCCATGGACTATCTGTCTGGCCTCCCTTCTACCAAGCATGGTAATGACTATGTATTTGTGGTCATGGACAGATTCTCTAAGATGGATATATTGGTGGCCTACAAGAATAGTATCACAGCAAAGGACACTACAAACTCTTCTTTGAACGTGTGGGTACATTTTGGGATCCCCCAACCATTATATCAGATCAGGATAGCAAGTTCCTAAGCACATTTTAGACGAACCTATGGACACTACTGGACACCAAACTCACCAAGTCAACTGCATGCCATCCCTAGACTAATGCCCTGACAAAGGTCGTCAACAAGATGATAGTGCACATACTCCACATCTACAACTCCAAGCATCCACGAACCTGGGATGAGAGCCTTAGTGCAGCACAGTTATAACAAAGCTCTCCATAGCTCGACTAGTTGCAGTCCCTTTCAAGCAGGTTTGGGATTTCAATCATTGTGTCTAATTGATATTGCCATGCCTCATGCGACTACACAGATAGAATCCACACATGTACAGTCTAAGGGTGATAAAGCAACTAGGTTTATTAATCGCATCCAGCACATCCACCCGGAAGTTCACGACATCTTAGAAAAGTCCAATACGAAGTACAAGCAGCGGCATGATCAGCATCAACTACCACATAAGTTTTAGGTGGGCGACAAAGTTTGGTTGCATTTGCAGAAAAAACACCCTGTTGGAGCCCATCGGAATATTTGTCCACTTTGATATGGACCTTACACCATCACCAAGGTTGTGAGTGACAAGTTACAATGCTTTCGAACTCAACATTCCCCCATTCCTTGGCCTACACCCAGTGTTCAATGTGGACCACCTTCGGCCATACCTTCCACCATTATTGGACACATCAAACATTGCAAAACAACTAACACAAACAGAGCTAACCCCAAACTGCATGGAACAGGCCACAATTGATCGAATCATAAACACGCAAATCAAGAACACTCGCCAGCAAAAGATCCAACTATATTGGATTGTCAAGGTTGACCAACTCCTCCACCAACGCAAGTGGCTCACCAGAGACCGAGTTCAGCGAAAGTTTCCCCGTCTGATGGAGGCACTCAACACAATGGGAACCAATGTTTCCTAAGGGGGGAGGACTAATCCAAGTGGATATTGGTGGCCACCCGCCTATTCCACTCGTACCTCCACCATTGTTTATTTTAGTTTCCTTAATTGTAGCACGGTTTACTATTTTTGGCAATTTTTTGGGTTCTGAACTTCTGGAGCTATTTTGAAGCCCTAAACGACATTTTTTTGGAAAATCGCAAACACAGAGCCTGTGGCAAGAGTTTGCAATCGAAAGTTGTAGTCCTTTGATAGATCTTTCTAACGAGATATCGTATGCGTCAAAGGGAGATCCTATGCCAAAGTTACAACCCCTGGAAGTTGATGTACCAATTTACCCCAATGAGGCCCACAGACATTTGGCACTTACTCTCCTAGTGTTAGGTTTTTGGATGTTTAGGGTTTTCAATTGTTTCTCAATAATAAATAGGTCTTCGAGCCTCATTGTAATACAATTCAAAAGTCATGTAGCCGCCACATCTCTTCTCAGAGATAAGCTATCATTGCTTGAACTAGTTTACTTCCATTACGCATGTAACAGTTTTAAATACACTATTATTAACAAAATAAAGTTTTTGTTTTCATTGTAGCTCTGTGTCTTTGTTTATGTTTGTATTTCATTTTGTTCCTGCATAAATCTGGATCAAACTTCTAGCAGAAACTCCCCCAACAATGTAAAGCGAAATTATGAATTTAAAGTGGCCAAAGGTCTCACTGTGGTCAATGACTTGAAGAAATCAAAACTACAATTGATAATATGTGGCCAATGTCCAAGGTAAGAAAACAAAGGTATGACACCAAATGTGGAAACCAATAAGAATCACATATTAACTATCCAAAATACTTAAAATATAAAGAAATACATTTAGGATAAAATACATTTAGGATAAAATAATATATATAGAATCAATGTATCGAAAATAATATGATTGGATTACAATAAGGGCCCAATGTATACCTAAGGAATGCCATTTCATTATGAGTCATATCCTTTAGTAGAAACATGTCCTTTCATTAGGATGTCTCTCTTCACTAATTATTAATTATTGATTATTATTATTTTTTTGTACTAATATATATTTAAATGATACTAATCATAATAATAATCTAATTTTAGGGTAACGACCAAGCCAAACACCAAATTGGGGTATGAGAGCCCTTGTTTATAAGACAATATCTGGGTACCTATGTGGGGGTGTTTGTCATGTTTGTGGGGGGATTTACATCTCCAACATTAGACACCCACATCCAAGTGTCCTCATGTCATGTGAATATGTGTGTGCATGAGTGTATGTGGTATGGCTGTGGAGGGGGATTTACACGTCCAACGTTGGACACCCATATCCATGTATTCCCATGTCTTCTTAATTATATTACATTGAGAAATGTGAATATGACATCCTTGCATCTTTAATTTATTGGATAAGTAAAAAAAGGATTCAATTGCACAGGAAAAAGAGAAAGGGAGCATAGTCACTTCATGAAGGAAGATCATGTTAAATGTTGATAATACACACTGTATACAGCTGAAATTGTTTTTTTATCTTATCACTTAAAACAGTAAATTTGTAACTCTTGTCTCATTAACATTCACATGTGAATGAATATTTATGTATATAAAGTGAGTGAGAAAAAAAATCCAATTTAGTCTTCCATTAAAAAATCACTTATGAAAACAGAAGCTCTTAAAAGTTCATATATAATTGAGCAAGAGGGAGAACAAATACACCTACCTGAACTTCCTTTGCACGTATTTCTTTCCCTGGAACAAGTTTCTTAGACCGGCCAATTGTTGAAGATTCATTGACACCATAAGCATTATTTACAATCTCCACTCCCAGTCCCTTCCTTTCAATGTGAACCAAATAACTATTGAAGCATGGAACAATTTGTTGAAGCCATGGTTCAAGTTTCTTAGGATGAAGGCGATGCCATGTCTCAAGAGAATCCATTGCAACCATTGCCAAAGGGCAATGCTTGATATAGTCAAGAAAATATCAAGAACATCAAGTTAATTGTGACAATAAATAACATACTAATCCAAGTCCTCACAATTAGCTTCTTATGCATGTCTAATCAAATAAACACACGTATTACATATAATGAATGACACAGACTATGCCAAAGCATTTCAACATCATTAACCATAATTATACACCAACCTCTCGACAATCTGCCATGGGAAAACAGAAATACAAAAAGAAATTATAAAGCGAAAGAATAAAATTAATATGCACTGTGAAATGAAATGCAATGATCTTCCCCTCGTACATTTGCATACTAGCTTCCATTATTGTAATTCCATCATTCAACAAGTTCATCTGGGAAACTAATTCAACAACTAAACGAGGAATTACAGTTTTTTTAGTGGACATAATTTAACCAATTGATCAATGGGACAGGATGACATCATATCATGTACAATACCACTAAGGGAAAAGTGCCTAAAGCATCTTCGAAAGATAAAATAACTAACCTATTAAAAATACCTGATATATGTTTGAGTAAACAATGTTCAGTCATAGACATTGGTCTGTTCTAATTATTGGGTTGGTAATCTGACCGTCACTTGTACCAAGAGTTTCATGAAAACTGCTAGTAATGTACCAGCTGATTTATAAAATCAATTGCCTATTTAAATGCACCTTAATGAGTAAATAAGAAGTGAAGTCGTGTTCTGGATTCAAACTAGTGTTCCTGAATTTGTGATTGCTTTAAAGTTACATGTTTAATCACATGTTCTTCATTTCTTTTCAGCATCCACAACTTATTTTAGAGACTTTGATGGCCCAGTTTCTGTCTAGCCTTAACAAGTTCATCCGTGGATCGGTTGGGGACCAAGGGAGCCTAAGAACACTTTATTCATATTGTGGTGACGATGAGAGACTTTTGCAAGGAAACTATACAAACAACTTGAGAGCAAGAAAGATTGCTATCGTTTTCATGATTTTGCAACTGTGCACAGGAGCTAACATGTGTTTTCAAGCCTGTAAATGCTATGGCATTCAAAGAGAAAGCCACAGGAAAAGAACCAAGGTTTGAAGCCACAGAACTTCATATGAGCACAAATCTGGTGCAAATCAGGTCCTTGGCGCCTGGAGATCGATTCCAACTGTTCACATCAATGAAAAAAAATGCATCATGGTGACGCTGCCAATGCAATCCAGAAGTAACATGGAGCTGTCCAAAGCAAGAAAACTAATTGCAGAGGAAGAAAGCTACCACAAAAGTAATAAAAGACCTAGAATGATGAGAAAAGTGTCTCATGTTCAAAGGAAAATGTTCCAAGGACAAGTGAAGAAATTTGATCGACAGTTCTACCAAATGTCGTGTTTGATTCGTTGAAATTTTATAATTTTATAATTCATAACCTGATTTCATTTAGATTTCCCATCTGATTTTTTAAAATATTTTGATTCATGGAAATCAAGTATAATGGTCATAATATCAAAATTTTACCTACAAAAGTGCTTTTCTTGCTGAAGTATCATTGATCTTCCTCTTCTTTCCTCTTCTTGAGATGATGCATGCAACTTTGAAATGGACAGTGACCCATAAAGATCCAGATCCAAAGAGAAACAAAAAGATCAACCTATAGTCCATATTAAGCCTCAGATGAGGTGCTGAATAGTTTCTGGCAGAACTCAAAGTCCCAGTGAATAACCAAGCAAAAGAGTGAAGAAATCAACCTCCAGCTTTGACCTCTTCTTAACATTTTTGTGAAGTCAGATAGCACAGAGGTTATCACTGAATTTTTCACGCTAACATGAGGACAAGACGAGCTGTTTTTATACTAATAGAAGAGGCTTCTAGGAGCTGACCAGCAGAAAAAATGAGAGGCTGACTTGGAGGGAACACAAATTTAAATTTTTGGACTTCAAAATTTGTTTTGGAGCTAAAAGATTGAGAACAACTATTGAGGCATCTATTGAATTTTGAACCCCACGATCAATGGGACCTCTAAATAGTTAATTTAATCCTTTTTATGAATGTCCTTTTGTCCTCGTTACTAAGCAAATTTCTAATTCAATGATGAGCTGCCACATCATTTCATCTTTGGGGATCTTGACCACAAATAGTTAGGCTTTGATATCCCAAAGGGCATATATTTTGAACCGTGAAGAGCCACAAAGCATGCCTTATACCGTTGGAATCAGTGCGACGAGGAGCATCTGATGAGAGTGGTCTTAGGGCTTCCTTCCATCCTTCCAGGGCTTCTTGTCAATTGAACTTTCCAACTGATGTAATTGATGACATATATTAAGAGTGTTCAAGAACCATTGTTGGCATCAATGACAACACCATTCAACAATCTCCCCCTTTGTCATTGACGGCTACACATAACCCCCTTGATATCATTGCTCCCCCTGATTCCATGTCTCAATCTTCTTCTCCTGATTTCTCTCCCCCTTTCACATCAATGGCAAAGGGTTACCCCCCTGTCGAAATGCCCTCTGCTAACTTCCAGCAAAATACCTGTCCTCCTTTAGCTACTTCTCTCCCCCTAACATGTTGTGCTTCACATGGGTTGTCGTAACCAATTCTATCCATGACTTTACTTTCACGCTGCTACTTTGTTGAAAACAAAGCTAACCAATCTGCTCACCATGTTGATAATTGCTTTGACAACCGTCATCTCACCATGTCGATCATTGCTTTGACAACCACCATCTGTCAACTTGTCAAAAGGATAGATCTTCAAATGTGCAACCACTATTACATAGACTCCCCCTCATCACCATACATAGGGAGTCAACAAGATGGATTCTTCAGAATAATGTATGAACCAACTCTTCAACTGGATAATCCTAAACTTTGACATCTTCCATTGCAAATTTATCTCAATCTTTTGACCTTACAAAACCTGAAAGTGTGACTACAGAGACTTTTCCATTCACTTGATCTACTTCCTTTGGATTTCTTCTCCAAACCTTCTTGTGCATGTTAGGACTGTCTTTCAAGGGTGATTCCCTCTCGTACCTGCAATCGCAAGTTATATTCCCATAGTTATGGCATCTGTAACATTCAACGTTGGGCCTGAATAATGGAGCAAACGACATATACCTTTTGTTGGAAAAGTCATATTGAAACTTGTCTTGCGATCCTACAACTTTGCTTCTAGGGTTTGATAATGTTTTTGATAATCAACCCTGTCATACATTTTGTAATCCCTAGCCATATGCTCAAAGTTAGAATAGGAGAAGCAATAACCATTAAAAAATTTAGGATACCTAGATGAGATGTCTTGTCTTGATGAACTTTTGTAGAAATTCTTTCTTTGAGGTGGTACAGCCTCTCTTTGATCCTTGTCCTTGAATGCTTCAACATTGCTTCTTGGTGTTGGAAATGTGAATAGTATCAATCTTCATAATGTAGCAAATCCCAAGCTGTCAAGAGGAGGTCAAAGGATTGCAGTCACATTGAGGTGATCTGGTTTGGGTAGAAGACTTCGCTAGAAGAAGTCGAGTAGAAGTGCAACAAGTCTCTCTCTTAAGGAGACTATTCAACGAGCGAAAGTCATCTAGGGTTTATGTGGTAGAGTTGTAGACCTACGAGAAGAGGCCAAGAATCTAAAGGAAGTCAAGAAGAGGAAAAGGAAGAGGAGGCTAGTGACTTGGTCTTGGGAGGACTCTAGTGTCAAGGGTCTTTGTCATGGTCTTGGTATTCATCAATTGAAGGTTCTATAAAAAGAACTTCGTTTGGGTTTTCCTCTCAAAGAGTGAGAGGTTTTGGCCCTGGCTGATAGCCTACATTCTGTGTCTCTTGGCTATTTATGTTCATGCATTATTAGCTGTGTCATGTGTTGAAGAATTTAGGTCATTTAGGTTAATAAGATTCTTCTCACAATCATAACTATTTGTGAGGTACTTTTTGTTTTCTTGTTAGCACAATCTTCTCTTGTTATTATTAGAGTGTGTTTTCTTACTTCATCAAATAGTTACCAAAACAAAAGAGACAAGAACACAAGATATTGGCTTTCTGCCAAGGACAAAACCTCTCACCCTTTGAGAGGAAAATCTACACAAAATTCTTCTTATAGAGATTCCAATTGATGAATACCAAGACCATGACCCTTGACCTATGTTGCCACTCCCAGACCAAGACACTATCATCCTTCTTCCTTGATTCTTCGATTTCTTCATACTGTTACTAGATCCGAGTTGCATCATGTAGCTCCTAGCACCATATAGCACCTCACATCACTTGATCATTATAGCACTACTGAGCACAGCACCTTCACATCACTGAGATCTTACAACACTAAGACCTTATCCAAACTGTACCACTGAGATATGTCCATCCACATTACCGTGAGTATATGCTAGGATAGTGACGAAGATATCACTGCAATGTCACCCAAAATGTACATATTGTGACCACTATGGTAACCGAACTCCTTGTTGTCTTAACCATTCGAAATCCTCAGAGGGATCTGAATCCTGATCTCAGTTACCCATCCGAAATCTCAGACTGTAATGTGAATAAATCAGAGAATGTACCCATCCGAAATTGCAGAAGATTACTGTGGAAGATCCATTGCTTTCTCTGGTGTACCCATCCGACCTGTCTCACTATTTCTGCCATCCGAAATTTCAGAGATATGTGAAGATCTCACTATCGAAATGCGAGGGGTATAGGCTCCTATATGTAGTTGTTTGCCCCTACATTTGAGCCAACATGACCATTTGAAAGGGTGTGCCTCTATATGTGAGCCGACTTGTCATTTGTATACATTTTAAGGCCAACATCAAGAAAAGGATGATTGTTCTTGTCTATTGGAGGGCTTCTAGACATTTCTAGAGACTTGTATACATTAAACATAGGCTCAAGAAGAGCTCTTCATACATGACATTAAATCTAGACTCCAGATGCTAGACTCAAGTACTACAGCTGTATACAATAATTTTCAGTTTGGTTAAGGTTTTGTTAATTGTCATTGATTTTGCTCTTGATTTTGTAAATCCCTCCAATATAAAAAATCTTCTCTAGCCAATCTTTTGCCTGCATATAATCAAGAGACCAAGCTGACATTGAGAAGATTGAAATGTTCAAATAGGTCTTGACAGAATATCCCAATGATCCCATGGGCCTTTTAATTGTCATGCAAGGAAGATAGATACCATCTACCATGCATGACACATTCTTCGAAGGAGTTGGACCCGAAAGCACAAAGGTTGTAGCATTTCTGATTACATTACTAATGATGATGATAATATGTTGAATGTTATAATAAACGCTATTGATGATGACAATGTTTATGTTGAATTGATGACGATGATTTGTTTATGTTGAAGTCATGATGATGATTATGTATTTTTAGATATAGAATCTAGATTCTAAAAGATGAATGGTAATCTATATATATGTGTGTGTGTGTGTGTGTGTGTGTATGTGTCTCTCGTTTCCTTGACATATCATATCCAGATTTTTTGAAAATTTGTCATATATGTTTCAAACCCCGTATCCGTATCCATTTCAGTGCAGCTTAGCTTTAAACTAATCTAGGCTTAACTACACATATTTGCATGCAGGGCATGAGGAATAATTTATCTACAAAACATACATCTAGAACATTAGGAATCACTTATATACTAAACTAATCTAGGCTTAACTACACATATTTGCATGCAGGGCATGAGGAATAATTTATCTACAAAACATACATCTAGAACATTAGGAATCACTTATATACTAAACTAATCTAGGCTTAACTACACATATTTGCATGCAGGGCATGAGGAATAATTTATCTACAAAACATACATCTAGAACATTAGGAATCACTTATATACTAAAAACAACTCAAATATAACTAAGGCCTCTTTATCTCATTTAATCAAACAATGGTGTTTCTACTACAAATGGCA
>APFE031504867.1:117529-134757 GCA_000404065.3 Pinus taeda | reverse complement strand
ATGAATATTTTTGTTCCAAACGCTTTTTTCCCGCTTTTTTCCGCTTTTTTCCCGATTTTTCCGATTTTTTCATTTTTTCCCCGCGCCGATTAAATCCCGCTCGCGCTTTTCACAACATTGGTTTATAAAGACTGTGGCCCACTAGATTGATGACCTACTTTTTCTAACCCATCTTCACAACTAGTGGCACTAACTGCCATGCAAACTCCCATCCTTAAGCTCAAGTGATACAATACCTATGGTCAAACAACCTACTTTCAACATGGTGCATCCTTTAAACCCAGTTCAAGCAACTAGACACACATCACTAGAGTTTTCTCTTCAGCCTTGAATAATAGAAGAGATTCAATTGGCCACCTCTGGGCTTCTCCCAGTCTCCCCTACTCCAGCCCACTTAACATTGGCACAGACACAAGCAAGACCCCTTTGGCATGATAATAAGTTGCAAGGTAATACAAATAGGGGCACACCTCACATTTCACCCTAAATTCTATGGCACAAAACAAAGGAAGCCGAGCTGCTCTATGGGATCCTTCATACTAACTGGAGTGAAATGATAAATTGTTGCTTCCTGGCACCAAAGCTTCTAACACTAGCAACCTTAACTTCTAACAAGGACTTTGTGACTCGCAAAATTTTACAAGTTCCCAATCTGCACATATGTGTGTACTGGGGGTCTCAACAGGAAACAACGATATCAACTTTTGCCTTCCTTTCTTCAGCCATTCATTGTATATGTTAACTTCCTTCCTTTCAGCCTTTGGCCTCCCTTCCTTTCAGCCTTTAGCCTTCCTTGCTTCAGCCTCTCATTAACTTTCCTCCATGTCTCTCTTTCCATATCAGCATCAGTCTTCCAAGCAGGGAATTTGACATTATAAAATCAAATTTTATATCACGTTCAATGAATTTTAGGCAGAGATTTACAATATTTCTAATCTTGAACTTCAAGCTCAAAAACGGTGAACCTTGTGACTTGGGTGTAGAATCTAGCTACACTTTAGCTTGCAAGGATGGTCATGGTAGAATTAAGTTGAAATTATGCTTGAACTGGTTTACATGGATGCAATATCAGGAAATATCAAAATATGAGTTTATTTTTCTAAGGAAATGAAGACAGGATCTTCATTTAAAAGCCATGCATCCTCGTTCCAATATAGTGTGATCCAAAAGTGAGCTATTGATTACCTATATGAAAAAGTTTGTACTTCCTCCTACCTATTAAAGAAATTTTAATTTACTAAAAATAAAAATGCAGAAGAAAAGGTGAGGATATCTCAATCCAATTTTCAGAGCACTGATAATTGGTCCCACAAGGGACTCAATACTGATGATAGGCGGAGGAGCCGACAAGCAAAGCCGCAAACATGAAACTAGAAGCTCAAGTTTGTAACGCCTGCTAGAGATGAGCACTTCCTGTAAATATTTACTGAACAAATCCTTGCACAAGTCTCGGTCATGTTGTGATATCATATCCCCAAAAACAATATCTCCCTGCAATGGACCTTCGGTCTGCAATAGGAACTAAAATCTGTCAGCTCATACAATGACGAACAAAACATGTGGATAAAAATGGTCAAGAATCAACCCAGCAATCTGATGGAGAAACAAGAACTGAGTGTAACACAAACTGCCCTTCTTAAAAACAAATTATGTTTCAGAAATCAAGTGATTATTTTTTGTACCTCTTTTGTGCTCCCAAATGCTTTCATAGACAAGGCAGACTCCGTTTTTCCAAAATAACCTATCTCTTCAGCTTTGCATATACAAATGGAAAGAAGTTTATAATAACCACTAATCAGAGGATAACGACTTGAGAGCTCAACTAAGCAACGTCCAAATGGATAAACCCATTTCAAGAACAGATTAGTGAAGTCACTGCCAACGATAAGAGATACAGCTTCACATCAATGAAATGTTCCATATGAAGAAAAGTAAACTCTAGTTTCACACATGACTTGTATTTAAAAGCTCCTAACACAAAATTTCAAATCCTTGAAAGAAAACAGTTTGCTAAAACATATATGAATGATGTTAAGAAACATAAGTCTGTAATCAATGCTGGAATATAATTCTGATCCACTACTATTGCTCAAACACCATTTTTCCTCTACACCATCCCAATGTTGCAGCTAGCTGTCTGACATACAGAAATAAAAATTTTAACCCAAAGATCCAAGCTGCAAAAATCATGTCTTACCAGATTCTTTTGTTATGGGAAGCTTCATGTACAGGCTTGGAGTTCATAGATGAGGATTGGCATCAACATATAGCATGATTTCAAAAGAGTATACACAATACAGTCTACAAATTTTCTTTTAGATGGATATTCTTATATACAGGATATGCACTTGACATGGTACATCAATTTCAAGTAATCATTGATCCTTACATGACATATCATGAATGGGCAGTATAAATCATACTCAGTTCAGTCGAGGTGCATACAATTTAATAACAACCTATACCTTTCCAGAGCGCACAGCAATTTTAGGCCCAGTCTCCACAATTTGACATGCCTGATGGAATTTTTTTCAATCTTGCTGCTACAACATGAATATAGTTTTATAAATAAATAAATTATAAAGTTTTCACTTGGTATTTAATTATACCATTTTTTTTAATATTCACCATTGATAATTTTGTTAATCTTTCTGATCAATCATTACATCACTGTCTAGTATTTACAACAGTTATTATATGTTTTTTATGTATAAGTTGAAAAATCATCCATACTGGATGATATGGACATGTGCATACATTGGGCATCACTGACAACATCTACTGCCACACTCACATCTGATGTGAAAATTAAATGATAAATTTACTAATTTCCACAAATAACCAATAACGATTATCGGACAATAACAAAATACATAAAAACCCAGTTAGAGCTTAAAAGGTAGACAGTCAAGCAATCCCTCCCAAATGTGGCAGCAAAAGAGAAACAAGATCAAATATTATTAAAAAGGAATCTAGCATCGAACAAATTTGTTACTCCCAACATAAATCTAATGATTACGGTTTTAGCCACACAAGTGTGGCATTCAATCTGCAATTGTTGAAATGTCAAGTCTGACATGTTAGAAATCCCTACTGCATTATCTGGTTTATTTCTCCTACTTGTTTATTACATTAACAAGTTATTTATATGACTATAAATATTGAAATAAACACAAATGCAACCTTAACCCATATATGGATCAGCAACTGAAAAATACTGAGACAAACACACAAGGGACACCATTATTTTTGGACAATCGTCCTGGAAAAACCCAATGTGGGAAAACCGGTGCAACAGTTATGAGGATTTTATTATTAAGCAGCTTTTGAGTACAACTATGGTGCCAGAAATGGCTCACCCAATAGAGATTGTTACACAGCAATAATACATCTTTTCGGAGACAGATATTCAGCTTCTCAGCGCTAGTCTGCCCCACGAAAATCCTTTTGGGGCTTCCTCTTGGCTCTGTGTCAGCCCTACTAGCTTCAGCTCAGCTCCTGAAGCCCCTACTTCAGCCTTCTGGCTCTCTGCGTCAACTCTCTGGCCCTTTGTGTCACCCACACAGGCCGCTCAGCCTCTGCGCAGTCCCCAGCTGCCTCTGCGTAGCTCTAGTTGCCTCTGAGTCAACCTCTTTAGTGACTGCACTGACCCTCTGGCACTATCCCTGCCTCTCTGCTATGTACTCACTACCCCTCGCTGCAACAAATCACTTGTTCGAATTTTCTCAGCAAGCCCCACTCCAGAAAATCGAACTGGCTGATCAATCTTGGTGTGTCTCCAACTGACCCTCAAACCTCCTCTTATACTTTTCCTGTTGAGTCTTCAACGGCCGAGATTAAGTCCTTAATCAACGACTAAAATTAGATTTGGCTTGATCCATGTCATTTAGAACATTCTCACCAAGTTTTATATTCATACCCATTAATATTTTAATTTTCCAAAGTTTAGACTTAGGAACTCGATTAAAAATATTAATTATCTTAATATCTCTCCAACTGGGTGGAATTTCCCCAAACCATTTCTAGGTCTTGGAGATCTTATGTGCCTTAGCCTCTCCACCAATTTTCGTGGCTAGAGCACATCCGATGCTACCATAAATCAACACTCTCTCTTAGCAAGGAATGTGCTCTAGTAATGCTCCATCACTGAAACATCACATTGATCCTCCCGCACTGATACATATGTTGATGCTTGGCCTGCTGCCTCACATCATCTACATTGTTGCTTCCTGTATTGCTACCCACGACACTGCCACTGCCACTGCTACATCTGTATGGCAGCTCCCTCTCAATATGTTGCCCATGCTGCCCCTAGCACTGCCACTGTTAACTATTGCACTGCAACTCAGTTACCGAGAAGCAAGTAACTAATCTACACAAATACTGACATCCCGGTCAGTCTGGAAGCCTCATGAAACTGAAGTTGTCTCTGCTACTATATTGTGCTCCCTTTGCTGCCATTGCGTTGCTGCATAAACCTCTATGTCTCTCGCACTATGGCAACCTCCACTGTGTTGCCTCAGATTTCTGCACCTAAGCACTGCTTTGCTGCTCCATTACACTTTGCTCCACCCGACCTTTGTCATCCTACTACTGTCGTTAAGGGCTCCTGTCGCTGGATATCATCCAAGAGTTTTGGCACCTCAAGGATCCTTCCCCTAGTATGTAGTCCTCCTGAATACAACTCGATGTCTCCCCACCTCTTCTCTAGAGGTGCATGAGCACTCATGGCACAGTCGCCATCAAACTCGACTTCTTTCTCCACCTTAGTCGAAGCTGCCTTGGAGTCGGAAGCATCTCCATTCTTCTTCTTCCTGGGACACTAGGATGCATAATGTCCCAACTCCCCACAATAGAAGCACTTCACCTTGGAGATATCCTTCTTCTTTCTCTTCCCCTGCTATCCCACAGATGCTAGAGCCGCATACTCCTCCTCTTTCTTGATTCGACCTCCTTTGCCACTACTCCCCGCCTTGGTCAACCGTCTGATCTCTTCTTGGCAAAGAGTTGCCCACATTTCTTCCCAACATGGAAGAGTAGCCCTGCCCAAAATACCTTGGACAAATGTCTCCCACTCCTCGACGACTGCATTCAATGCGGTCCTCACCATGAACTCCAGACTCGATGTAGACCCTATGGAAGTAAGTTGGTCACAAATCTCCTGCAATCTAAGGAGGAATAGATCTATTTGCTCCCCCTTCTGCATCTGATACGAATGTCGTTGATTCTCCAGTAGCATCTTTCGCTGCATGGAAGTGCCTTGATACAAGGTCGTCAAAGTATCCCACATCTCCTTTGTTGTGTTCTTTTCAGCGATATGTGGTACGACATGATCCTTGACCCTGTCAAGGATTATGCACTTTGCCCTCACCATTGCATTCTCATATTTCTCATTATCAGCTGGGTCGACTGGGATAGCCACATTTCTCAAGCCAAAGCCCTTGATGCAATGTTGATCTAGGACTTCCAGGATCCTAGCCTTCCAGATGACAAAGTTGGAAGCCTCGTCCAACCTGTCCTGATCCCTCAGTTTGTTCACAACCATTTTTGCTCCTCATATGGACTCCCTCTGAGATTCGACTTCCCTCCTAGAAATCTCCCTCTAAGTCCCGATTTCCCTGCTGGAAATCTTCTCGCCAAATGTCGAACCGCTCCTCTCCAATCCTCCTTGCAAATGCAACTTAGATCTGGATTTCTTGGCTAGAAATCCGTCAAGGTAGCTACTCCCTCTACCTTGGTTCTGTCTCGTTAGGTACTGTTCTGCTTCGACAGGAACAACACCCCACCAACTTCCCAACCACAATCTGCTCACAGCTCCCTAGGCCTCGACAAGTGAAGAAATTGAGCCTTCTAGCTCTACGCAATCCCGGCAAAGGCTGATTCGCTCCTCTAGCCAACTGCGTCAATCCTACCTGGCTGAGTAGGATGACATGGCTCTTCATGAGCCTCTTCTACCTCTCTCTGCCTCTGTGATGGCCCTCTCTTAGGCTCAAAATGATGATGCAGGCCCTCTGCATCACGTCTTCTCTATTGCCTTTTGCTTAGGAGCAGCGTTGTCTCTCGGGACAGTTGCTACTACTGCAAATTTTTTATATCGTTGATGCCTTTAGTCCTCCTGTGATCTGCAATGCTCTGATACCATGTTGAAATTTCTAAGTCTGACACGTTAGAAATCTCTACTGCATTATCTGGTTTATTTCTCCTACTTGTTTATTACATTAACAAGTTATCTATATGACTATAAATACTTAAATAAAAACAAACGCAGCCTTAACTCATATACAGATCAGCAACTGAAAAACACCGAGACAAACACACAAGGGACACCGTTATATTTGGACAATCGTCCACAGAAAAACCCAATGCGGGAAAACCGGTGCAACAGTTCTAAGGGTTTTATTATTAAGCAGCTTTTGAGTACAACTAGGGTTCTAGAAATGGCTCACCCAACAAAGACTGTTACACGGCATTAATACCTCTTCTCGGAGACAGATATTCAACGTCTTAGCTGTAGTCTGCCCCACAAAAATCCTTCTTGCGCTTCCTCTTGGCTCTGCATCAACCCTGCTAGCTTCAACTCAACTCCTAAAGCCCCTGCATCAGCGTTCTAGCTCTCTGCGTCAACTCTCTAGCCCTCTACGACACCCACGCAGGCTCCTCAGCCTCTGTGCATTCCCCAGTTGCCTTTGTGTAGCTTTTGTTGCCTCTTCGTAGCTCTAGTTGCCTTTGCGTCAGCCTCTTCGATCACTGCGCTAACCCTCTGGCACTATCCCTGCCTCTCTGCTATGTACTCACTGTCCTGCGCTACAACAGAACACTTGTTCGATTTTTCTCAGCAAGCCCCGCTCCTAAAAATCGAACTGACTGATCAATCTTGGTGTGTCTCCAACTGATCCTCAAGCCTCCTCTTATACTTTTCCCGTTGAGTCTTCAACGGCCGAGATTAAGTCTCTAATCAACAGTTAAGATTAGATTTGGTTTGATCCATGTCATTTAGAACATTTTCACCTAGTTTTATATTGATACCCATTAATATTTTAATTTTCCTAAGTTTAGACTTAGGAACCCCATTAAAAATATTAATTATTTTAATATCTCTCCAACTGGGTGGAATTTCCCCAAACCATTTCTGGGTGTTGGAGATCTTATGTGTCTTAGCCTCTCCACCAATTTTCATGGCTAGAGCACATCCGATGCTACCATAACTCAACAGCAATGGCCTTATCCAACAAACCAACCCAAGGAGAAATCATCCCCTATTGATATTAAGTAATGTCATAACAAATTACCACTGATCAGAACCTGCATTTCGACAAGTACCTAAAACACGCAGAGTTTAGAAAGGTTGCAAGCCAAGGCACATAGCAGAGAGCTAATGCAAGATTATGCATCTGAAAAGCTAAACATAACCCATGGATTGTGATCACCTCACAAAACTTTACAAACAAATTCAACTGCCTAAGTGAGCACACATTAATCTACCACTTTCTTGGACTACAGCCTTCCAAGACAACACTTTATTGGTGGATAGTAGCAAAATAGACTGCAGAAAGAGTCGAAGACAAAGTATTGTGCTAACAGCTTTTCATAGCCACAATTACTAGCATAGAGGATCAAGCCAGAATATTTGAATGCAGGATCCTATCTCCTCAACTAAACAACTCCATATAAGAGACACTCTACAACATGGTCTGACCCTCTTCATAAATACTACTCTAAACCAGTGTTCCATGGGGTCGTATCCCCCCACCTAGGGGTCGGGTTTCCTAGCTCCTTCGCGCTCTGGGTACTTGGCGACGAAAGAGGGTCGTTTCCCCACGCTCCCAAAAAACAGGGTACGCGAGGAAACTTGAAAGGGGTTGTTTCCTCCATTCTTGGAGTCGTTTCCTCCAATTGGGGTCGTTTCCTAGGCGAAAGGGGTCTTAAGGGGCCTTGAGAGCTCGTTTCCCTAGAAAAAATTCGCAAAAAAATTTATGAAACAAAAAAATCTTATTTTTTAATATTTGTTGACCGACCGGGAAGGGTTTATATTATGTTCATTCTACATTTCATTTTCTATTTTATCCTTTGTTGAACTGAACACTACTGCCATCGCCAAGCAGCCTCACGTCTGCTCCTTCATTGAACAGAACATTGTCGCCATCCCCAAGCAGCCTTCTATCTGCTCCTTCGCCATCACCAAGCAGCCTTCTATCTACTCCTTCGTTGAATGGATTATCTTGAGCAATTATGCTCATTTATCTTTTGATAAGTTCTTATCTCATTTTGACTCTATAAAATTAAAAATTTTGACTCTTGATGTATTAGACTTGACTTTTATAATTTTGTTTCAATATTCAGTATCCAATGTTCATAGTTGGAAGTGGAACATCAATAAGGTTTAAAGTTTAGAAGTTTAAACATTTATAGTTTTATAATTTATTTTCATTGTGCATTGTTAGTAAGCTAGTAGACTAGTAGTTAACTTACATGTATGATGTATGATTATAATTTTTATGATAATGATATCAATGATCATACTTTTTGTTTTAAATTTGTTTTAGTTATATGATTCATGGATCTATATTTTATATTTATAAGTTTTTAAGACCTCAACGTCCCCCATGTTCCGTAAAAATTGGTGGGGAGCTTTTGCATAGGCCGCTCCTGCGTATCCCCGCTCCTTCGTCCCGAAAACTTGGTGGAACATTGCTCTAAACCCCAGGCATGGGTAAAGCTAGATTTCTTGGTTCTGAAAATTTGGTGTAGGTGATACTCAAACATAGGTAATGAAGTCTGTATCAAAGCATCTCCTGACTTTGAGAATAGGGTGGATGGACTGCTAAGACCATGAACAACAAAAAAATTTGCAAACAATTGTTGGGTATGTGTTATATTCTTTGTACGTCTAGCCCCATGCTAGTCGTCACACTGAACATAGTGGGGGTGTGACAGGATAGGCAGAGACCCTTGGCATATGAAGGCCCAAAGGGCTCCATGCAGCGCCACAAGGGGCCTATTGAGAGAAACATTATCTAAGGCTTTTATCAAGTGTTTTTTCGCAAAATGGCTTTCGCTTTAAGCAGTTACATGGCACACAATTTTGAAGTCCATGGTAATGTAATTTCAGTTAAGGTACTACAATTGTATTCTAATCCAAGGTTAATAGATTTGGGGGATATACATATTGTATTATAACATTGTAAAGATCGAATATACTGAAAAACCTTTTTGGTTTTCTCGTTTGGATTTCTCAGGTAAAATCTCTATGTTAATTGGGAGTGTGTGTGTCATTACATCTTTTCTATTTTTATCAAGAATTTGTTTGCAGAAATTATTTGTACAGAATGAAACTTACATTTGGTATCAAAACAACGTGGCTTCAAGGAGACACCTTTTTTGCTATGGGGATTTTCTCAAGCCTATGGAAGACCTTGTTACAATGGGAGATTTGCAGTATCAATTGCTATGGTGAAAGGAAATGGCGAGTAGTTCAAAGATGGAGATCGAGAAAGTCAATGGGAAAAGTTTTGAATTGTGGAAGCTCAAATGGGAGTTCTTTTGGTGGAAAACGATCAATTAATCACTATCAACATGGGTATTGCATCGACCTAGGTGTCAATGGAAGACTGGACCAACTTGGATTGGAAGGCAAAGAGCACAATACAATTGTATCTCTCAGATTTAGTAGTATTGAATGTTTCAGGTGAAGATACAGCGAAGGCATTGTGTAACAAGTTAGGGGCTTTGTATAAATCTAAGTCCTTGGTAAACAAAATGTTCCCACAAAAGAAGTTATATAACTTGAGAATGAAGGATGGGAACTTGACGACAAGGCATATGAATGCCTTCAATAATGTCGTAACTCAAGTATTATCTGTTAATATTAAGATTTCAATGACAATAAGTCAATCAGTTTGTTGTGTTCTCTACCAGAATAGTGGGATAATTTGGTTGTGGCTATACGTAGTAATGCAACTACTTTAAATTTTGATGAAATGACTACTAGATGACTTAACCATTATTGAGGAGGCTCATCACCGCTCCTCAAAAACTTACAATTGCTTTGTAAACCTCTGAAAAGCATTTGTCATTGTTCCAAGGGAGGCATTGATTCAAATGCTTTGTGACATTAACATATCCAAGACCTCCCTAGCAGCCAATATGAGACTATCCAAATCAATTTTGGGACAACTCAAAATGGAAAACGGCCTCACCAATTTCATCCAGAGTACCATCGAGGTAAAATAGGGATGCCCCCTTCCACTGACCCTCATTGAGATCTATATTGATGACCATATCATGGAGGGGGATGGATGTCTTCTACAATAGGTGTTGGTTTCGCTCCTCCTTTCTATCAATGACTTGATCTTTTTGGCTTCCACCCCTGAGGGCTTCCAAAGGCAAATCGATGCATTTTCTAGCTTTTGTGACATTTGACAGTTAACAACCAACTTGGCTAAACCAAGGCTTTTGTCTTTAATGCATCAAAGAGATCTCTTACAAACTTACATTTCTACCATCAAGTTGTCGAGACCGAGATCACCACAAATTACACCTACCTAGAGGTATAGTTCACACGGCCTCATTTTGTTATGCAGCAAGCCCTCCAACCTCAACCCAATAAAGGATTAGGTTCCTTGGCCTTCATTGAGAGACAGTGTTTACACAGTGAATTTCAAGACATATCATCCAAACTTCACCTCGTGGAGGCAATTATTAGACCCACAATTATTTATGGCTCCAAAGTTTGGGGGCCAAGCTTATTGCAGATAGATTGGGCCAGTCTGGAGAGAGTACAGGCCTTGGTTGTCAGAATATGCGGACAGTTCCACATCCCATTATACAAGCAAAGTTCGATGTCCACCAATTTCGCCTCAACGTCATTTTCTATTGGATTTATTTCATTCATAAGGTCAAATATTTTAGAGACACTGCCACCAAGAGGGAGAGGTACCCCTATCTTGCCCCTTAGAGGTTCTCACTTCAATCCCCCCCACTAAGGATGTCCTCGATATTGGTTCTTAGAGGCATCTTGGTGAAGCAACAAAATCTTTAACTTGTTGTATTTTAAAATGTAAAACACATGATGTACTGTAAATAATACTTTTATTAATAAGATGAATTAACAAGGATGCTTGAATGTTACAATGAGGGCCCACATACATACCTAGGCGAGTGCCCCTTCATAAATGGTCATGTCCTTAGAGACATGCCTCTTCATTAAATAATAATTAATTAACTATAATAATGATTACTATTTATTCATTTATATTTATTTTATTTTATATAAATTATATTCATAACATTGCCCTGCTCTTCAAAAAGCTTTGTCCTCAAAGCTTAATCGCTAACAATTTCTCCTTGCCCACGTCATTTCGGCATGTGTAAGTCATCAGCGATATTGTTGGATGAATAGATTTTATCCATTTCACCTCGATATATATATAGATATATTATTTTAATTTTATTTATTTATTATATATATAAATTAATTAGTTATTTTTTAACAAAGTAAATTTATAATATTATATAAAGTAACTTTATAAGTTTATAAAGTAACTTTAATAACTTTTATAAAGAAACTTTATTATTTAAAATTCTTCCTTTTATTTATTTTTATGATTAATAGTCACCATAAAGATTCATATGGTCGTGTCCCTCATGACAGATGCATTCCACATATGATATGGTCGTGACAAATGTGTTTAGCATGGTGAGACTATTCTATATGGAATGATCTTGAGATTACAGTATGGTCATGATAAATGTGTTCAACATGTTCGACTACTCCATATAAAATAATTTTGAGGCTAGACAGGTTTTAGAAGAGGGATTTTTCCCAGTGTCGTCGTCAGTGCAGTAATCAAATACAATGCCCTTATTGTAACTAATATTTTTATTAATAAGATGAATGAACAAGGATGCTTAAATGTTACAATGAGGGTCTGCTTATATACCTAGGCAGGTTCCCCTTCATTAATGGTCATGTCCTTAGAGATATGCCTCTTCATTAACTAATCATTAATTAACTATAATTATGATTACTATTTATTCATTTATATTTATTTTATTTTCTATAAATTTATTCATAACATTATCCCGCTCTTCAAAAAGCTTTGTCCTCAAAGCTTAGTTGCTAACAATTTCTTCCTTGCCCACGTCATTTCGGCATGTCTAAGTCATCGGTAGTATTGTCTTGGAATTATAAACTTTATAAAATTATTATAAAGTAACTTTATAAGTTTATAAAGTAACTTTATAAGTTTATAAAGTAACTTTAGTAACTTTAAAAAGCAACTTTATTATTTAAAATTCTTCCTTTTATTTATTTTTATGATTAATAAGCACCATAAAGATTCGTACAGTTATGTCCCTCGTGACAGATGTGTTCCACGTATGATATTGACATGAAAAATGTGTTCAATGTGCTTAAAGTGTTCCATATGGAATACCCTTGAGGGTACAGTATGGTCGTGACTCGTGATAAATGTGTTCAACATGATTTGACTGCTCCAAAAGGAATAATTTTCACGTTGGACAAGATTCAAAAGAGAGATTGTTCCCTATGTCGTGGTCAGTCCAGCGATCAAATCCAACACCCTTAATTTGTGCACCTCTTTTCAATATACCATTCCCATTTCTTCTGGAGGGATCTTTCGATTCCTCTGTATCTTCATCACATTCTAGAACAGAGACCCAATCTGTCGTGCCAGTTACATATCGACTTTTCTTGCCAAATTTTAGAAGCCTCTTTAACCCTTCTGGGGATGAGAAACCAAAATAGGATTTTGTGCCAATCCCCATTTTTTGTAGCTTTCATCTGCATCAATGTCAAATGCCATCATCTGAGAAAAAGACTACTTTGAATGCGACTTTGATGATGTCAAGTTCCCAAGTTCATAGTTTAGGACCATGGCCCCAGATGGGCTAAAATGGGTTGAAGTGGTATCCACCAAAGTGGGTCGCTCAAACAAGAATGCATCTACCACAGATGGTTCAACATGCTCCTCCTTGGTAATAATCTCAGCAATCAAATCTACTTTTCCACTTTGACCTCTATTTCTAGCACAGGGAGATGATGCCCTTCTGGTTGGAGAGGCGTTACCACTGTTTACTTCTGAAACAATTTGATTGTTTTTATCAACACCAAAGATATGATTACTAGAAAGACAATCTTTTGATAAATCTATTACTTCATTCGGAGTCAGTATGGTTTGTGTGTTGTTCTGAGATGTATCTAAATCACCAGAAGCATCCAAAGCTTTTTTTGTGCCACTTACTAGTTATTGAAGTTCATTTTCTTCTGCAACTTGTTCAAAGACATTTGATGGTTCTAAGCCTCTCAATTCTTCCACTATTTCATCCCTTTTTAGTTCACTAGCTTGAACTTCATCCTCAGTAAAATTTGAAGTATCATCAAGTGGGGATGCTTCCATCTTGGCAACTCCAGGGCCAACTCCAAGGCCTATTCAACTGCCTTTAGGAGGAAGGGTTTAGACTCAAGTGGGACAACACTCCTCCTTTTGGTATCATTACTGTAGAAGCCTGGTTTTGATTTCAATACACTTTCCTCAAAGCTAATAGTCGCTGGCAAAGATTTTATCTCACTTAGACCAGACGTGATTTTCTTCGATGCTTGATGACAATTCTTCTTGTCTTCCCTAACATTAGATGACCGACAAACATAGCAAGAACCACTTTTATCTAAAGGAGAGGGATTGTTGCTACTTTTATTGTGACCACTACCCTTGATTTGCCCACGAGACATAGGTCCATATTTATCAAGGTTTTGAGCTTGAACTTGGTCGGCCAAGTAAGGACTTTATGTTCTCTTTCTTCAGATCGATTAAGTTATGAATTGACCGAGTTAAAGAATTTTCAGTTATTTTGCCCCTGCCTATAGAGGCGGAACTGGTGTTTGAAACTTTACGTATAGCATACCTTTGAGATGGTGATGATTAAGGAACAAGACTACATGCAGTTGTTGGAGATGACTTTTGGATGAAATCTTCCTATCAACATTTGTTTCTGACAAGTTCTTTGATATGCGTGGAGTTGAAGAAGGGGTCTCACCAGAAACAGATTTGTTGACTGTACTTTTCTAATCCTGTTTGTGAAATGTGCTCCCATGCAAATCATTGATATTATCCTCTTCATCGTCATGGTTTACAACTACATGCAGTTCTTTCCTGTACTTGGCAACCTGCTCTTGGAAGATTGCAACTTTTGGGCCCGATGTCGAGCCTACACCAAAGGATCTCGCTTTTCAGATGATTTTGAACTTTTTCCTGCCATTTATACTTTCCTCCATTCAAGGGCATCTTGCATAGCTTTATTAATTTCGTCATGTTTGATGTACCCCACACTACTAGCAAAAGTCTCACTACTTGTACCTGCCCCTAAGATTATTCCAGTAGCCTACTAAACTCGATAATGAACTTTTTGTTGAGCCCTTCCATTCCCAACATTTTCTTGCTTGGTGGTTTGGTAGGCAGTCGTAGATGCCTGGATAAAACTCACATTTAAAGCGTTGTAAAGGTCATCATATTGATCATTTTCAACGGTTTCCTTATTAGTAGACTCATCTTTAGTTTCTTCATCTCCAGTTTTCATATACCCACTTTGATTATCAGCCTCATTTGTGTCATCCCCAAGAGATTATAATTCAACATGTTCAACATCAATTTCTTGGTTAGAGCATTCTTTCTCATTAGTCTCTTTCGTGTCAATGTCCTCTTCCGTTATAGATGTTGAATATGCTTCAAAATGCTTTATTGATTTCAAGTACTTCTTTCATTTCCAATAATAATTCTCAAGTAGTCATATGTTCCCATGATTTCAAGATCTCCGGCTTAATAGACAGATTGTGCAGCAATTAATGTCCAGAGGACCGAATGGCTCTGATACCACTAAAGCAATAAAATTTGTAGCAGCTTGTATTTTAAAATGTAAAATACACAATGTATTGTAGATAATAATTTTATTAATAAGATGAATGAACAAGGATGCTTGAATGTTACAATGAGGGCCCGTTTATATACCTAGGCAGGTGCCCCTTCATAAATGGTGATGTCCTTAGAGACATGCCTCTTCATTCACTAATCATTAATTAACTATAATTATGATTACTATTTATTCATTTATATTTATTTTATTTTATATAAATTATATGCATAACACTCGGCTTCTCCAGTTGCTAACTATCTCCCCAAAATTCCTTCCCCTATTTTGATCTTGCCTTGATGTACCAAGCCATCTCTTGCTAACTCAACAGGTATTACATCATACAATTAGAAAGAATATTTATAGATTATACATTCAAGTTCTTAGACCTCACCTCTAATGAGTCTGTTACCCACCACTAGTGGGTGACCCCATAGCAGAAATTTTCTCCTAGATTTGTCTTCAGTCGACGGCCACTGACAGCCACCAATGTAGCGGATGTTGTCCCAGTTGCCACTGCTCCCTGAGCCAATCATATGTCCCCTTTCCCATCTATCCGGATCACATGTTTGAAATGGGCCATCCAATCCTAAAGGTATGATCTTTCATTATGTAATTGGGTACTTATGCTTATTTTTCTTGGGCACACTTGGTTATGGATTGCTGGGTGCCTTGGAAGAAAGAAGGGATTTGACTGTAGTATTGTTCCCTAACCTTAACTAGGGGTTAATCCTAAACCCTAGTAGCATGGCACCTTCCCTACTAGCTTACAGCGTTAGGATGGGCACTACTTGGAAAATCCTAATTTTGGTGGCATAATCTTGTTTTCCTGGTCCACATTTTTCACTCCCCTACGCACATTACATTCCCTATTTCATCATCTTTCCTCTCTGGGTCCTCATGACCACTGGGTCCACAAGGCTCTTGTACTCCCTCTCCCCTTGTCCACATGTCTAAGTCGGGCCTAGAACGATACCCCGGAGGTTGATGCAACTAAAAAAAAGAGATAAAAGCATAATATGGACACATGCAAAAGGAAATGATACCACAAAATGCAAAAGATGGTCAGGACAATAAAATCTAGCACGTGGGAAAAATCCAAAAATGAGTTCTACCCCTTATCATTATGGCCATCACTCTGGTTCTTAGGGCCCCTATGAGTGCCCCTTGTATCTCTAAGGAACCCATGCATGTCCTAACCCTGGTGGGCGATGAACTGCCCACCTTAAGGGGGACCATAAAGGGGTAATCGTTATTACGGCATGCTCTCATCCCTTGGAGCCCCGAGCAGATAATAAAAGGAAAAAGGCAAATGAAAAATGGCGGAAAAACAAAGGTCAAGGTAACTCATATACCATGATTCCTCCCTCCTACATTCATACACCCAAATATGTGCACATCCCTTGCCATTACGACCCTTGAGCCATGGCATTTGGCCTTGAGACCCCTATGTCCCCATCCACCTCATCATTATCAACATGACACCTACAACTTGAAGGATGTAGCTCGGGCATGTCCTTCCCTTTAAGGATTAGGAACACTTATAGGGTTGTTTATTAGCCACTCCTACCTAGGGAGGTAACACCATTACATGTCTAAAGGCCCAAATTTAGAAGGGAAACCAACTATGAGTCTCAATTATGCCCTTGATTAACAAGCTTATTCACTCAATTTCCCTATGACAAGTTCCTTGATGCAATGTCTTGGTAGAAGTCCATTGATATATGACTGTGAACTGATTTCAATGATATGGCAACAACTCTCCTGAGATCAGATGTTCAGTTCACAAACGTAGTTGTGAATCGAGATGGGTTGGCCTTAGGAGGCTTGATGTGATTGATGTACTTTATTATGGATGTACTTTGCATCTCAGCTGAACAATTGATGAATATCTAAAAGGAGAATAAGAATTGAATGTGGGTTTTCCCCCTTGTGGGGTTTTTCCCTGGCCTTCAACCAAATCCTAGTGTCTCTATTTGTGCATGCTGTTGAAATTTGGTACCGGAGGACAGGTGGTTCCCTTAGGCTTTGATCTTTGGCCTAAGGAAAAGTGTCCAAAAGATTTTAATTTTTCTCCTAAAGTGACTTTATAATTTTTATAAAGTTAAAAAATCTAATTTAAAAGTGATTTTAAGTGATAAAGTTACTAAGTCTAATTTTAAAGTGACTTTTATAAAGTCAATGAAAAATTAGAAAGGAAAAGTGACTTTGGAAATAAATGACTAAGTGGGTCTTAATTAAAGTGGGGTGAATTAAAAAATAGAAAGTGAGATTTAAATGTGCATTTAATCTCAGCCATTGAT
>APFE031504867.1:78952-89090 GCA_000404065.3 Pinus taeda | reverse complement strand
ACAGAACAATGCCCTAAAGAGCCTTGTCTAAAAGCTTAGTGGGTACTTACTGAGTAGTCATTTTTCAAGTGAAAGTTTCAATTTATTGCAAAGGAGAAAATTGAAATTATATCTTGGTCAGTGAATGAACAGTAATCTGCAGAAGCCCCCTAGGTACAGCAAAATTAACAATGGCCATGTTATGAAGTACCATGTGATCCAAGGTTCAAATCCCCCCCCCCCAAATAAATTTAGCCAGTGGACTGTGTGTTTGGATTCACCTAAAGGTTGGTAGGAGTTGGAATCGACAAAGTGTCATGCAAGTACAAACCCAGCCCAGTTGTCGATTTCTCTGGTCACAGAGAAACAAATAAAAATAATAAAAACAAAATGCCAGTCATTTATCAGGCATATTGGACAATATATGATTCTGCCATGAAGTGCCAACAGAGGACTAATAGGAAGCAATATTGTATTTGACGCAGAAAGGCATCATTTGCTCGTTTGTAAACTTCCCAAAATACATATAACAAGGGTGCTTCTATGAGAAGATACCAATCCCTCACCCGAAATCTCGCTCTCTAAATGTTCTTTGAGCCTAGTCTTTGTTTTAATTGGTAGAGAAACAGTTTAATTGTTTCATGGTGAAAGGAAACTTTTGAACCTCAATGAAACAGAACAATGATGGCAATACTGCATCTCCGTCAAAGAGGCTGTATGATTACAATTGTTTAAAATTGCAGAAGCATGTTACAGAAGTATTAAGATTGTAATGACAGTTTTTTTTGGTTGTAAAATACCAGCAGCCTGAAGAATTGCAATCATGGCAGTGGCATTTAATTTGGCATTAATTATCACAGCAGAAAAAAAGTGGCAGTGAAAGATTGAGTGATGTAAATGTTAAGCAGATTTAAATGCACGGCAGAAGTTGACACTTTCAAGTAAATCTAAGAAGGATGTAATGTTGTTTCAATCATGTGTGTTTCTACAAGGCAAGCAAGCATTGGAAATGGTGGCGAATGGAGAACAATGGGACTTTAGTAAGTTTGTTTATATTCAAATGTTAGTTTAATTTAATAAAATTTTATTGGAATACAAATCGACCCCAGCACGCTAAGATGTGGCCATATGGACAATAATTGCTCTGCAAAAATCTTAAACTGGCCCTTTAAAAAGTGGCTTTTATTATCTTGAAATGTGCTTGAAATGTTGGGGTATGGGTTGTTTTTTACCTATAACTTTGCAATACGGAGTCAAAATCAGATGCTGTCATTTGCATTGGATAGAGCATTTAGAGTGCTTTCCAATGAATTGATCTGTTAGGTTGAGCTAGCAGATTCAATTGCATCAAATATTCATTATTAAAAATCATGCAAGTTGGTGAGATGATGGCAAAATGCTAAAGGACTGTGTGTTTTGTGGAACAAAAGGCATTGCTCTCGAAGTTAGAAATCAGGACATCTTAATTTTCAAAGTAATGGTCATCTGGACCAAAGAAGGGCATAATTGAGTGTCCTTAAGGAAATAACTGTTGATTTTTAGGTAGCTGCGGGAGGTATTCCCCAACTACACACGTTAAAAGAAAAAATAAATTTTTAATTAAAAGAAAGAAAATTTAATTTAATTTACAAAGAGACGTGTCTCTTGGGCACCCTAAATTCACTATAAAAAGACACTTGGAACTTCTCTTTTTCACACACTTATCACTCAAATTTCTCTCTCTTACACGTGGGAAGTAATCTGAGGAAGATGCAGAAGTTTACAAGATGTCGAATTTCTAAGACAGTCAATATCTGACCAGTTGAACTTTCTGAGTGTAATTTACTAATTACTTAATGATATTCCGGTGTCTGTTAAAGTAATATCATATATCATTAGAAGTAATTACCAGTTGCAAAAAATTGTGCTTGTCTAATTAGCACTAGAAAATCATCATGGTATTAGAGCATAAGTTTCCAAGATGTCGAATTTCTAAGACAGTAAATATCTGACCAGTTGAACTTTCTGAGTGTAATTTACTAATTACTTAATGATATTCCGGTGTCTGTTAAAGTAATATCATATATCATTAGAAGTGATTACCAGTTGTAAAAACTTGTGCTTGTCTAATTAGCACTAGAAAATCATCATGGTATTAGAATCTTTATGTACAACATATTTACTTTTACCGCTAGCTATATTTATGCAAAGAACTGCATAAATTATGGTGGGCAGTAATCCCTGGTAAATATGTTTAATTACCAAAATATAAAGAATGTACTGCATATTTACTTTTTACTTCTACCTGAAGTTGTGCAAAGAATCACATAAATTATGGAGGAACAATTTTAAAAAGTCAGACACTATGTGGATGGATTATAGCCTAATTCCAATGGAGTAAAATACAAATTTCAATATTCGGAGAGATTTAACCCCCTAGCACCAATGAGTAAATGGTTGGAGAATATGTGTGGGGTGAATAGCAACATAGATCCACTACTGTTCATAAGAAATTAACCTAGGAGAATTAAATGGCATCTCAGAGGATTCTCCAAGGATCAAGCATAAACTTGGCAAGAGTGATTTGTGTTTGAGAGGGAGAAATTGTACATAAATCTAGAACCATGCCAGATGAATGGGCAAGCTTCTAGTTCAGAGGGAGCAGACAATCAGGTGGAGTGGAAGGATGCAGCCTACAGAATATCCAAAGGGTCTCTCATGATGATGACGAGCAGAAATCTCCCAAGGATGTGGGTTCCGGTCCTACTATATTTGTGGAACATCCTTTCGATCATCAAGGACCCATTGAGCCAGTGGACCCTGTTACCCACCCAAAGTAGGTGACCCCATAAGAGAATCTTTCTCCTAGATATCTCTTCAGCCAACAACCAGCAGCCCCTGATAGCCACCAATATAGATGAATCAGAGTGCCATTTGATCTCCACTTCATGCATTAGTCATATGTCCCCTTTCCCATCTGTAAAGAGCAGATGTTTGAAGGTGGGAAATCCAATCCTAAAGGTATGCTTTTCATTATGCAATCAAGTGCTTATGCTTGTTTTTCCCTCAACATATTGGGCATGGATTATTGGTTGACTTGGAAGAAGGAAGGGTTTTGACTGTAGTTTTGTTCCCTCACCTTAAATGGGAGGTTAATCTTCAATCCTAGTCTCATGGGATCTCCCCTATTGGCCTATGGCTTCAAGAAGGGCACTGCTTGGGAAACTCGATTTTGGTAGCATGGTCCCTTTTTTCCATTTCACATTTTTCGATCCTCTCCACACATTACAAGCCCTATTTCATCATCTTCCCTCTCTAGGTCCACATGACCACTAGGTCCAAAAGGCACTGGTACGCCCCCTCCCCTTGTCCACATGTTTGAGTCAGGATTGGCTCTGTTGCCCTAGAAGTTGATGTAGCTAAAAAAACGTTAAAAGCATATCAAGGCCACAAACAAGAAACAAAAGAAAAGAATATCATAAAATGTAAAAGTTGGCCAAGACATTAATATAGCAAGTGGGCAAAAGCCAAACATGAGCTCTATCCCTTCAACATACCCATCGCCTTCTTTCCTAGGACCCTTGAGTGCCCCACACATCATAAAGGAACCCATGCACATCCCAACCCCTATGGACGATGAACTATCCCACTTTAAGGGGGTAAGGGTTGTTGCGTATCTCACACAGCGTGCTCTTATTTCCTAGAGCCCCAAGCAGTAATATAAAGAAAAATCATAAAAAGGCAAAAGGAAAATACTTAAGGGTGGCAAAACAAAGGCCAGGGTAACTCATACATCCACGATTGCTCCCTCCTAAATCTATACACCCAAATATGTGGATATCCCTCATCATTACCATCCTTAAACCCATGGCATTTGCCTTTGGGACCCATGTGTCCCTATCCATCTCATCATTATTCATATGACCCCTATCAATTGAAGGATGTACCTTGGACCTGTCTTTCCCGTTAGGGGTTGGGAACACCTAATAGGGTTGTTTATTAACCACTCCTACTTAGGAAGGTAACACTATTACAAGCTTAAAACCCCAAATTTGGAAAGGAAACCCATTATGAAGTCCCAATGTGCCCATGATTAACAAGCTTAGTTGACTTAGATGCACTGATGAATAATTGTACCTGATGGTGAGGAGCGCATTACATCGTATATGTAATTGGCAGGTGGTTTCATCATGGGTTCGGCAACTTAAGTGGAGCCCAAGCTCACCAGAGGATCATGGACGCTCCTAGGAGATGCGTTGAGAGCCACGGGACTCCATCATGTGTTAGGGCATCATTTCATGCCATGAGCACCTTTAGCACCCACAACAGTCTGCTCATTACCCTGTATTATTTCTGAGATGCTGCACTTGAACCGATGTGCCCCGATCGGCTTAGCATAATTATGGCAGTTGATCCAAGGCTGTAATATTCCTAGTTAGCCAAGGCTAATTGGAATATTCGATTTTGCTTAATTTTTGCCTTCTATAGTTATTTATGAATAAAAAGGTGAGGAAAAGGGGACATGATTCACTTTTAGAATAAAAGTCACTTCCTAGTAGCACAATGTTGTGACTTAAAGGGGAGCCAAGGGGGCCAAAAGGGGGACGCAGAAATGGAGCCCACACAGACACTTGGAGGCACTGCGCGGTATGGAAGAAACACGTGGCAAGAGAGGGACTGCGCTGGAGAAGGTGGGCCTTGGGATTGAGAGAGGCAAAGGCTATAAAGGAGAGAGGAGCCTCCTCATTTTGGCATTTAGTTATGTGCATTTGAGCTAGTCACTTCGTCTTAGAGCACGTTGGCTGTTTAGCTAGTCTGCAGCACTGTTTAGTGCATTGGGTGTCTCCGTTCGGAGATCTCACCCTTAACCCCGAGGGACTTTGAGTGCCTACTCGGGCAAGGTATTTCCATTAGCATATTGGCAGTAGTTTCATCAGCATTTCTGGCAGGAGGATTGAGCATCTTGGAGGACCGCACAGCACTGAGAGGGATGACGCAGTTCTTTTTGGCAGGGGTTCTGGCTTGAGGGTTTGCAGTAGGATTTGTGTTGGGAGATTGAGCAGGGAATCAACCCTTGCATATTGGAGGGTTTTCACAGAGATTTCAGGCAGATTTCTGGAGGGTTTCATTTAGTGGCAACGCAGAGCCTTGAGAGACTACGCAGAACCCCAAGGGGGTGATTTTCGGGGGTCAACCATTCTAGGAAAGCTTTCTGGGTTTTTCTGGGTTTCTTGAGTAGTGTCCGACTCCAGAGTTTCAACCTTTTCTGAGGAGGGGAACAGCCCCAAATCCTCATTCGATTTCCAACAGCAGCAGCAGCACGACAATTTCCCAGCAGCTGGGATGCAGAACAATGTGAGGCCATTCCTTTGCTATTCTGAATGTATTTCTTCACTTGCCTTGTGCAAGTCGAGGTGCCTCCTCCTATACTCATTCTATAGCTCAGTATAATAAAATGGCTTAGCATTTCTTGCTGCATTTCTTGAGTATCTGTTTACGTTTCATGTATAAATTGTTATTTGCTGCACTATCGTTATTTCATTTCTATGAGTTTTGCAGCTATTATACCACTTGTACGTTTTTCTGGTTGGGGTTTGTTGGTATTTGAGAAATATTCCTAGAAAGGGATATTACAAAGGCCGAGAGGAGGTTTGTTTCACCTATGAAACATGGGAGGGCAAGCACTATCATCAGAGCCCTCATTTGGAGCATTATACAAGCTTATCTTTCATCAAGAGACCCATGAGACCAAAATTGATGCCCCAACACCACTTTGGGACCCCACATGAAGACTTGCATGGAGGATTACGTGCCATCCCCTAGCTCACATTTTATGGAGCCCTCTCCCACATCATGGCACTTAGAGGACTCAACATGGCCCTCCAACAGCCCTGCATCAGCATGACGTCATCAACTCGGCTAGCAATTCGATGGCTAAATCAAAGTTTACAAGGCTACTTAGTCGACTTGTGACCAAGGCTTGTTTCTTAATTATTATTTTAATATTTTAGGGCCTAATAAGGCAAATTCGATTTAGAGAGGCTCGTATAAATAGAACTAAGCCTCATTTGTATTTCATCATGATCATCACTTGGATTCTTCTCTTTTAAAAGAACTTGCACTTTTTCTTTAGAGCTATTGGAGGTTCTTTGTATACATTTTGACATTTGGAGCTGAAATTTCTGATCTTCTTAGGAGCTATCTCATGATTTGTGGATGGAAATATCATATTGTCATCTTGTAAGTGCTTCTTGTCGAATATTTTCTTGGAATAATGTCTAATGTATGGAATTCTTGTAGCTAGGTTAATGCTCTTCTGCCCTAATTTATTGCATAGCGTTTTGGAAAGTTATTTGCTTCTCAATTGCATATGTTACTCATTAAATAGAAAATGATGAATGTTACTAGTGGATGAAGTTTTGTCTTTCTTCCATAAAAATCCATAAATTTTGAATAGGTAAATGTTGAAGGGTGGTAGATAGGGCATCAACCTTTAGCCTCCTTAAGGGCAATTTTGGCCTATTTAAAAGTGTCTAGGACTCCATAGCTGTTAATTTTTATGATTCTATACTTGCAACAATTACTTCAATGTTATATGAGCCCAAAAATAATTCCACTTCAGATTCCAATAGCAATCACAATAAATTGTACTAGCAATCACTAGCATTCACTTATTGACAGTAATTGTAGATATAACATCATCAATAATGCACAAGAAGGCAAGCCAAGACAATGAACACAAAGATTTAGGCTAATGCAAGGGCAAAACCCCACAAGGGGGAAAACCCAACCAATCCTTCTTATTGAGAAATATAAAATGCTCAGTAGAGAGAGAATATCCAATGTAGTGATGCGAAAATCGCGATATTATCGAATTATCGCGATTTTTAAAATTTAACGATATTATCGGCCGATTTTTAAACGTATTTTTTTTTGCGATTTTTTAAATCGCGATAATTTCAAAAAATTGTGATTTGATAGGGTTGTTATCGCTGGGTCGGCGGACAGCAAGTTTATAACACCAAAAAATGAATTTTTTTGATTCATTTGGACAAATAGCGGTAGCGGCGTGGATTGGGAGTGACCTAAGAGAAAAACCTTGGTCGATTGGGCGCTGATTGGAGGAGAAAAACGACTCAAAAACCCTGGTGGATTGAGAGCTGAGGAGGAGAGGATCAATTTTCTCCGACAAACCAGTATGGACACCAAATTTATGTGTTTTGTTTTGGTTTTTTTTGTTTTTGGTTGGGTTTGGATAACGCATTGTTTATCAAATATTTTTGAGTTGATTTGATGGTGTTTTGTTTGTTAAATTGTCAAAAATTCAATGTGTTTTGTCATGTTACTCATGTATGTAACTTTTTTTAATTTTTGTAACTTGCAATCCTTATTTTGCCATAGGTTCACCATTCAACTTCAAAGTTCAAAGTTCAAACTTCATCTTGCAAATTTAAAACTAAAGAGTCAAGAGTTCAACCAAGTTACAAACATGCCAAGCAAATTGGACCCTCTGTGGGAATTTGGTGAACCTGATGGACGGTTTGATAGAATAAACTTGAGTTGCAAGTTGTGTGGACATCATATGTCAGGGAGGGTTTATAGATTGAAGTATCAGCTTGCACAAATCCCTGGATTTGATATACGGCCTTACACAAATACAAATCCGAAAATCATCCAAAGAGCCATGAGATCATTAGAAGAATTAGAGCACGAGAGAGAGGCCGAAGCAGAAATGAAGAAGCAACTAGCAAAGAGGGTGTTAGGCTCAGGTGAACAAGGAAGTGGCATTGGTTCTACTTCAGCAACAATATCTACAACCAACCCGGTAGCTGCCTCATCATTTTTTGTTCCTAGAAAAATGCCTGGTTCACAACCATCTATCACTTCAATGCTTTAAAAAAACTGAGAAAGAACAAGTTGACAAGTTGTTGGCCAAATTTCTCCTTTGAAGTGATATTCCTTTTAGCGTTGTAAGGAATAATCCATTTTTCCTGCCTGTTGTTGATGCTATTGCAACTATTGGCCTAGGGTACAAAATCCCTTCTTATGATGACTTTAGAGGCCAAATTCTTGAAAATGAAAAGGTTGACTACACCAAAAGATTAAAGGAGTTTAGGGCGTCGTGGGCACAAATAGGATGCATTGTGATGTCAGATGGTTGGACAGACCAAAAGGGGAGAACCCTTATAAAATTCTTGGTTATTTGTCCCAAGGGGACATTGTTTATGAAATTTGTTGATGCATCTTCACATATCAAAGATGCAAAAACTTTATGTGATTTGTTTGATGTGTTTATTTTGGAGGTGGGTGCAGAACATGTTGTCCAAGTCATAACGGACAATGCTACAAATTATGTTGTTGCTGGCAAGATGTTTATGAAGAGGCATCCTACTTTATTTTGGACACCTTGTACTACACATTGTATTGATTTGATGTTGGAGGACATAGGAAAAATTTCCTTTGTCAAAGATATTGTTGACTCATCAAAAAGCATTACAAAATTTATATATAATCATACATTTGTGCTTAGCTTGATGAGAAAATTCACCAACAACAACGAGTTGGTGTGCCCCGCCATTACACAGTATGCCACCAGTTCCATATCTCTTCAATCCCTCTTGAATTCTATATGGGATGTGAAGAGAATGTTTCTTTCAAAGGAGTGGCGTGCTTTGACAATAAGCTGCAAATCAGAGGGAGAGGCCATATGCAGATTAGTTTCATACCAGGAAAACTTCTGGGCAGGAGGGCAGAAGGTGTGCACCGTTACTGAACCTTTGGTAAAAGGTTCTTCAATTAGTTGATGGTGAGAAGCCCGCAATGGGCTATTTGTATGAGGCCATGGACAAGGCCAAAGAATCCATTCGGGCCTACTATGATGATAAGGGAGATGAGGGGTTTCAGAAACAACTCTTCCTATGGGAGGTGATTGATGAACGATGAAACAACACACTCCATCGTCCCATTCATGCTGCAGGGATCTCCCTGAACCCCGCATTTTCTTACCCATGTGGATTCGTATTTGATGCTAAGATCGTTGATGGATTCTTAACCTGTGTTTAGAGGATGGTGTGATCTCCAACAGAACGTACAGAAATCTCCAAAGAAATGGAGACATACAGGATGGCAGGTGGCACACTTGGCTTTGATATGGCTGTGATTGATAGGACGACTAAAATTCCAGGTAAATTTTAGTTTGTTTCAAATTTCATTGTCTCTTCAAGTTCATAACTTCATACTTTGCTTCAACTTTCAAATTTCATTTTTTTCTTATGTTTATTTAAAATTTTATTTGTAGTTTTGTTGTAGATGCATGGTGGAGAATGTATGGTGCCAGGGTACCCCATCTACAAAAGCTTGCCATTTGAATCCTCAGCCAAACATGTAGCAACTTAGGATGCAAGCGTAACTGGAGTGTATTTGAAAAAATACACAACAAAAAGCGCAACAGATTAAACTTAAAACTTAAAATATTGCAAATTTCAAATTAATTTTTTGAATTCATTAAACAATAATTTTTTTATAATTATTATTTCATGATCTTTGTACAAGTCGGAGTCCCAGCGACTTAATGACATGGTCTACGTCTACTACAATCTTTGATACTGGGTGAGGCAACTTGAAAGGATACCTGATATGGAGGTCATTTCATTGGATGGGATTGACACCACTACTGCATGGAGGGTTGAGGCCGAGAGGCCTCTCATGGAGTCTGCCAATGATTGGTTAGAGCAGGAGGTAGTGGAAGGCGTAGAGGGGGAGGAGGAGGAGATGACACCACCTACCCGGGCTACCCCTACCACAGTAGAGGATGTGGTGTACCTCCTATAGCTCCTAGTCCTTCAGCTTCTAGAGCACAGCAGAGTCCACTGCCAACTCCACCAGCATCTACATCTAGAGGGAAAGGGAAAGCTATTGCATTTTCTCACAGGAGGGGCAGAGGAAATCAGTAGTATTAGACTTTAGTTATTTGGTTCATTTCATTGTATATGACATTATGACTCGTGATATGAGATACATTATTATATTTTTTGTTGATATTTTGAGGCTGAGTTGGGACTCAAGAGTCAGGAATTACTATTCAGGACATGATTCACTGTTATGTGTGATGTAGCACTAGAAATGATATTACACATCTTATATATTAGTTCTTTTATCATATTTATGTGTCAATGTATTT
>APFE031504867.1:63569-78575 GCA_000404065.3 Pinus taeda | reverse complement strand
AAAATTTCCTTTGTCAAAGATATTGTTGACTCATCAAAAAGCATTACAAAATTTATATATAATCATACATTTGTGCTTAGCTTGATGAGAAAATTCACCAACAACAACGAGTTGGTGTGCCCCGCCATTACACAGTATGCCACCAGTTCCATATCTCTTCAATCCCTCTTGAATTCTATATGGGATGTGAAGAGAATGTTTCTTTCAAAGGAGTGGCGTGCTTTGACAATAAGCTGCAAATCAGAGGGAGAGGCCATATGCAGATTAGTTTCATACCAGGAAAACTTCTGGGCAGGAGGGCAGAAGGTGTGCACCGTTACTGAACCTTTGGTAAAAGGTTCTTCAATTAGTTGATGGTGAGAAGCCCGCAATGGGCTATTTGTATGAGGCCATGGACAAGGCCAAAGAATCCATTCGGGCCTACTATGATGATAAGGGAGATGAGGGGTTTCAGAAACAACTCTTCCTATGGGAGGTGATTGATGAACGATGAAACAACACACTCCATCGTCCCATTCATGCTGCAGGGATCTCCCTGAACCCCGCATTTTCTTACCCATGTGGATTCGTATTTGATGCTAAGATCGTTGATGGATTCTTAACCTGTGTTTAGAGGATGGTGTGATCTCCAACAGAACGTACAGAAATCTCCAAAGAAATGGAGACATACAGGATGGCAGGTGGCACACTTGGCTTTGATATGGCTGTGATTGATAGGACGACTAAAATTCCAGGTAAATTTTAGTTTGTTTCAAATTTCATTGTCTCTTCAAGTTCATAACTTCATACTTTGCTTCAACTTTCAAATTTCATTTTTTTCTTATGTTTATTTAAAATTTTATTTGTAGTTTTGTTGTAGATGCATGGTGGAGAATGTATGGTGCCAGGGTACCCCATCTACAAAAGCTTGCCATTTGAATCCTCAGCCAAACATGTAGCAACTTAGGATGCAAGCGTAACTGGAGTGTATTTGAAAAAATACACAACAAAAAGCGCAACAGATTAAACTTAAAACTTAAAATATTGCAAATTTCAAATTAATTTTTTGAATTCATTAAACAATAATTTTTTTATAATTATTATTTCATGATCTTTGTACAAGTCGGAGTCCCAGCGACTTAATGACATGGTCTACGTCTACTACAATCTTTGATACTGGGTGAGGCAACTTGAAAGGATACCTGATATGGAGGTCATTTCATTGGATGGGATTGACACCACTACTGCATGGAGGGTTGAGGCCGAGAGGCCTCTCATGGAGTCTGCCAATGATTGGTTAGAGCAGGAGGTAGTGGAAGGCGTAGAGGGGGAGGAGGAGGAGATGACACCACCTACCCGGGCTACCCCTACCACAGTAGAGGATGTGGTGTACCTCCTATAGCTCCTAGTCCTTCAGCTTCTAGAGCACAGCAGAGTCCACTGCCAACTCCACCAGCATCTACATCTAGAGGGAAAGGGAAAGCTATTGCATTTTCTCACAGGAGGGGCAGAGGAAATCAGTAGTATTAGACTTTAGTTATTTGGTTCATTTCATTGTATATGACATTATGACTCGTGATATGAGATACATTATTATATTTTTTGTTGATATTTTGAGGCTGAGTTGGGACTCAAGAGTCAGGAATTACTATTCAGGACATGATTCACTGTTATGTGTGATGTAGCACTAGAAATGATATTACACATCTTATATATTAGTTCTTTTATCATATTTATGTGTCAATGTATTTATTTTATGTTGTAAATGCTTTAGATATTAAAAAAATTGAAAAAAAATTAATATTTTTGTATCTTACGATTTTTTCCCAATTTTCATGATTTTTTCCGATTCTTTCCCAATTTTTTCCCTTGCCAATAATATTCCAATAACGATAACTGCAACATTGTGATGAACAACAAACCAACAATGATCGAAGTCAATCGTGTTCAAAGTCTGCAATTCTGAAGTAGACAACAACAGTCAATGTGCCCTAACCAATCATGTCAACTCTGTTCAAACAGCAGTCAAACAGTGTCCAAAGAACTCGGTCAAAGCAAGAAGAGACTCGACCTCTTGAACAGCTCAAATTCAAACCAAAACAGTGAAGAAAAATGAGTCAAACCTAGTCAACATCATGTGGTCAAAGTCAACAATCTAGTCAGCGGTCAACACTAGTCAACATGCTCAGAAATCCTTATCTGTGTGTCAATAAATGCAGCCTACCCAAACAGAATATTCCCAAGCTAGATCAAAGTCAAACAAGGCCAAATTCCTCTCGGTCACCGCTGGTCAAAATTGGCTAAACAAAAAAGTCAATGTAAAAGTTAAAGATGCCCAAAAAATCCTTCGCACGTGTGGAGAGAAGTTGCCTAAGATGTACGAACCAATCAGATAATGAGAGAGAAGTTGTTGTGATGAAGTGCCAAAATGAGGAGGCCTTTAGGTGTATTTATACAAGTCAACGTGGGAGGGGTCAAGGGTCCTGTCTCTTCACCAATGTAAGTCAACTTGTGGAGATGAGGCCGACTTGAAAAAGTGCCATTTGTAAGTGAGCAAAAATTCTAATTTTCAAGGTGAAGGGAGATGCCATCAAGGGTGATCCAAAGGTGTAACGATCCATCAAAGGAGGGGCTTCCATGTGGGGTAATTAGCCCCTAGTTGCACTCTTTAACACTCCCTCTCAACGAGGGAGGAATTCCACCTGTCAACATCCATCCACTACTATACCATCATGTACCATCTCTACAACTTTTCTCGTCTTTGTTGAAGATTGATATCATAGTTCAATAAGAAAGGATTGAATGAGCGTGGGTCACAAGACCCTACCACCCTCGCCAAAATGACAGAGGGAAGTCCTCGTATCCACAAGTAAAACCCCTACTAGGCTTCATCCTCAGTGATCAAGTTGTTGAATATCATGCATCCTAGTCCTACGAAATACAATAGTACATGACGCATCCATTGGTAGTACTAATTAGCCCTAACCACTTTTCCCAACTCATTGGCTAGATGAGAGGTACTTCCCAAGAGTCCCAAACTGCAAGGGTAGGTTGTAAGTTGCGGTATCCACAGGGGAAAGTGAACCACTCACCCTATTCTCAAACAATGAACCCCACAGGGGAAGGTAAACCACTCACCCTCTGCTCAAACATGTTGCGATATGTACTCCATGGGGAAGGTGAACCACACCCTGTTCTCATATGCTCCAAGAAGTACCCCAGCCCCCAAGAGCTCCGAAAGTTCAATGTTCAACTGGGACACTCATGGGAGGGTTTTTCCACGACTCCAAGTCTCTCTCTAAAGGCTAAGAACTTGACCTTTCCCAAAGGCTTTGTGAGTATGTCAGCAACCTACTCATCTGTCCTGATGCATTGGAGCCTTATTGTTCCCCGTTGTACCATATATCGGATAAAGTGGTACCTAACATCAATATGTTTTGATCGGTTGTGCAACACAATATTCTCTAAAAGGTGAATCCCACTTTGATTATCGCAATAAATGATGGTGGTATCTAACACGTGCTCAAATAGCTCATTGAAGAGCTTCCTCAACCAAATGGTTTCACAAGAAGCCATACTAGCTGTAATATATTCAACCTCAATGATGTTCAATGCAACAAACTTTTGTTTCCGGCTCATCCATGAAATTGAAGTGGACCCCGAAGAGAAGCAGCAAGATGATGTGCTTTTTCTATCCACCACACTGCCAGCCCAATCAACATCAGTATATTCATAGATCCCCGACAATGTATCTTCGTCCATAGTTGATAGTACCATGAAGATATCTTTGAAGATTCTTTTTAACAACCAGTGTCGCGAACATCTAGATAACATCCCGATTTTATCTCGAAATCACGATTTTTTGACTTAGCCTACGTTTGTTGATTTTTACCAATATTTTGATGGTATCTTGATTTTGCCGATGTTTGCTGATTTTTATCGCTATTTTCCCGTTTTTTTGGTTTTTCGGACCCTTGCCGATTTTATTCCGATGTCGATGTTCACAACATTGGTAGCAACCCAATGTATATGATGAGGCTCAAACACAAATTGACTCAATGTATTAATAACAAAGCACATGTCTAGTCGATTGTTCACCAAGAACATCAAAGCTCCCACAAGTTGTTTACATTCAGTAGGATTTGCTAAATCCAAACCAACAACACTTCCACATAGCTTCTTGAAATTCAGTTCCAACAATGTAGTCATTGACCTGCATTCCACCATGCCACATCTTTCTAACAACTTCACAATATATTTTCCTTGAGAAAGGAAAATCTCACCTGGCATTTGTGAGACCTCCAAGCCTAGGAAGTAATGCATCAATCCTAGGCCATTCATCTCGAATACAGAAGTCAACCTCCTCTTAAATTGATAAATGTGATTGATTGCACTAGTCAGAAATAGATCAGCAAACATATAAGACCAAAATAAGTGGCATGTCCTTTTCAACATTGAAGTATAAGTTCGAATCAGCATAGCTCCTTGTAAATCCCAACTTCATGAGATAGCTATCAATCCTCTCATACAAAGCCCTAGGGGCTTGCTTTAGCTTATAAAGGGCTTTCTTCAACCTGCATACATGTGTCCTTCTATCCTGTTCTTCAAAACCCTAATGTTGTTCCACGTAGAATTCCTCCTTAAAGTGAGTCATGTAAGAATGCAGTCTTGACATCCATTTGATGTAGGCACCATCCTTGATTTGCAACAAGAGCAAATATGGATTGTATAGTGGTATATAGAGCAACTGGTGCAAATATCTAATCGTAATCAACTCCTTCCTTTTGAGAAAAGCCACAAGCCACGAACCTTGCCTTGTATTTCCCTGCACTTCCATCAGCTCTATGTTTAATGTTGTAGATCCATTTCGAAGTGACCACATACTTTTCCTTGGGTCTAGGCACCACTTCCTAGACATTGTTCTTCATGATTGACTCATATTCCTGAGTCAAAAAATCTTTCCATACCTGGTGCTTCACAGCTTCTTCGAAAGTGCAAGGTCTGGTTTGAATGATAGTACTCATGGCAACCAAAGTATCCTTGATGCCTGGTGGGCTTCTTACTTTCCCAAAATGTTCCTCTTTGGACAACATCATTTCCAGCATCTTGAAGTGTCTCACAGAGCCATAGAGGTCTTTTCTTTGAGGTAGAGGGATCACAAGGAGGTGGATCAAGTGGATCCATCAAGCATGGGTTCATCCATCTAAGGTTCTTCTTGTCTTTTAGCAGCATTTAGGGAGATCCCTTGCTTTTCCAAGGGCAGTGTCTTTATCAAAAGTAACATCTCTACTCACTTCCAAATCTCTTTGACCAAGTACATTGATTCGATATGCCTTTGAATCTTCACTATATCCAACAAATACACCTTTCTTCCCAAAGGCTTCCAATTTGTTCCTTTTCTCCTTTGGCACATGAAAATATACAAAGACAACCAAAGATTCTAAAATGAGCAACATCTGGTTTCTTACCAATAAAGACTTCTTCAAGTGTCTTGAAATCCAAGCTTTGATGAGGACTCATATTTTGAACGTACATAGTAGTGTTCGCAGCTTCTCCCCATAAAAACTTCAGTAAACCTTTATCATGAATCATGGCACAAGTACCTTCCATAATTGTTCGATTCTTTCTCTCGGCAACTCAATTTTTTTGTGGATTATATGGAACGGTGGTCTCCCTCTTAATACCTGCCTCTCTGCAAAAGTCATTGAATTCATTAGATTCATATTCAGTTCCATTATCAGTTCTCAATGTCTTGATCTTCTTTCCTGTATGATTCTCCACTAAGTCTTTGAAAGAATGGAACCATCTAAATACTTCGTCCTTCTTCAAGAAATAAATCCAAGCCTTGCGAGAGAAATCATCCACAAATATCACATAGTATAAGTATCCTCCCAATGAAGTCACGGGCAAAGAACCAACCATGTCAGAATGGATCAATTGAAGAATATTAGTTATCTTGCTCTCACTAGAAGGGTACGGTACCTTTGTATGTTTTCCAGCTGCATAACCTTGAACAACTCCATCATTCATATGAAACTCGAGCATCCTTGTAACCATCTTCCTTACACTAGATAAGGCTTTGTAATGTAAGTGAGCAAATCTCTGGTGCCATAGCTCACATTGAACAGAGGTGGCATTTTCCAAAGCTCCCAAAGGACTTCCACCAACTTGATAAAGACCATCAACCCTGAACCCAAGAGTAAAAGCATCTTTAAAGTTCTTATTCTATGCATGCACCTTTCCATTAATGAAAGCTACCTTGAAGCCTTTGTCTTCCATCGCAGAAATAGACACCAAATCCTTCTTCAAATCGGGCACATACAAAACATCTTGAAGATGTGTGGTTTGACCATAGTTTAAGTTAAGAGCAACAAATCCTATCCCTTTCACGAGGTAGGTGGCATTATCTCCAAGAATAATATTTAGATTAGTCTTCCTCTCAACTAAATTTGAGAGAACCTCCTTATATCCAGTGAAATGCCTTGAGGCTCCACTATCAATTAACCAATGATCCAAGGTGCCTGAAGGACAGGAAGCGGATAAAGCAGAAATGAGATAATACTCATCTTGTTTTTCAACAACAATATTTTCATCATACCTTGCATTTCTTGTCCTCTTGGGAAGTCGATAATTCCCTTCTCGAGTAGCAATAGCCTTTCTCTATCCTTATAAGGCCTCCCAAGTGCAATAAGGGTGAGTTCCCTATCAGGACTCGGGAGTAACTTCTCCAATAGATAGCAAATCATTCTTCACTTGAGTTATTCTCATGAAATAAGCTTGTATAGTCTCCCCTTTGTCCATCTTGATATCCGTCAACTTGTTCTTGAGAAAGAGGATTTGATTTGCATTGTTAACTTTGAACATCTGCATTAACTTATCATATATTTCCTTGGAACTTCCAAGACCAAAAATATAAGAAATTAAATGCTTTTGAATGCAGTCAACTAAGATTTTCTTATCTTTGACCTCACCTTTTCTATACTTCATTCCAGCAGCAGCAGGGGCATTTGAAGGAGGCCGCACTACTTTCCCTTGCACGTAATCCAACACTTCATGTTCCTCCAAGGTCAAAACAAGTGTCATCTTCCAATCATGATAATCTGATTTGTCATTGAGCTTACCCTCGGTCTTGAAATAAGAGGTAGCAGCGATGGAGACTTGTCCTAACAATCCTTGTCCAACAACAGCAAGTATTCCAACAGTGATTTTCTTACTTCTTCCTCAGGCTTGCCTTCAACTTGGCTCTAATACCATGTTAATTTTTATGGTATGTTTTATGCTTGCAACAATTACCTCAATGTTTTATTAGCCCAATAATAATTCCACTTCAAATTCCAGTAGCAATCACTAGCATTCACTTATTGACAGTAATTGTAGATAGAACATCATCAATAATGCACCAGAAGACAAGCAAAGACAACGAACACAGAGTTTTAGGCTAATGCCAAGGCAAAACCCCACAAGGGGAAAAACCCAACTAATCCCTATTATGGAGAAATATACAATGTTCAGTAGAGAGAGAATATCCAATGTAGTACAATGATGAACAAGGAACCAAGACTGTTCAAAGTCAATCCTATTGTGTGCAATTCTAAAGTAGACAACAACAGTCAATGTGCCCTAACCAGTCAAATCAACTATGGTCAAATAGAAGTCAAACAGTCTCCAAAGAACTCGGTCAAAGCAACAAGGAACTCGACCTCTTGGACAGGACAAAGTTAACCCAAAACAGTGAAGAAAAATCAATCAAACTCGCTCAATGTTCTGCGATCAAAGTCAACAGTCCAGTTTGCGGTCAACAATAGTCAACATGCTAAAAATCCTCGATCTATGTGTCAATAAATGCGGCCTGCCCAAATACAATATTCCCAAGCCAGATCAAAGTCAAACAGGTCTAGATTCCTCTCAGTCAACACTAGTCAAAATTGGTTGAACAAAAAATTAAATGCAGAAGTCAAAGATGCCCAGAAAATGTTCAAAGCAATCAAATGATGAGAGAGAAGTTGCTATGATGAAGTGCCAAAATGAGGAGGCCTTTAGGTGTATTTATATGAGTCGACGTGGGGGTATCAAGGGTCATGTCTCTTCACCAATGTGAGTCGATTTCTAAAGATGATGCCAACTTGAAAAAGTGTCATTTGTAGGTGAGCAAAAATTCTAATTTTCAAGGTTAAGGGAGATGCCATCAGAGGAGGGGCTTCCAAGTGGAAGAATTAGCCCGTAGTTGCACTCTTTAACAATAGCCCAAAGGACTAGGCACTCGTCGAACGATTTTGGTGATCAAACTCCTCTTTCTCCATATTTTCTCCTCCTAAATTTCAGTCCCCTAAAGGTACGGCGGAAATCTAGGGCTTGTAGCAAAATTTTAGGGAGATGATTTTTTGGGAATCTGAGGGTCCAACATCAAGCTCAAACTCTAGGCTACCTATGCTCCAAGTTTGGTAGGCATTCACCCATATTTCATTTATAAAATCTCTTGCCTTCGATGCCGCCCCAAGAAGAAAAACCTAGGTCTTTCTCTCTCACCTAGGGACCTCCTCTGAGGTGTGTATGAGCATAATATTCATTGCAATAAATCATAAAAAAAAACCTTTCTTCTCCCTTGCTCTTACCTAGTGAGTACCTTGGAAGTATTTCTTCCCATAATTATCCATAAAACCCTAAGTCTAGCACAAGTCATTCCTAGGTCTTTCAAAGGAAGTGAAGATCCTTTTGGAAGTGTTAAAACATCACAATGAGCTTCTTTGAGAGGTCATATCCCATTACTTGGAGTCTTGATCTTAGAAATACCTATTATAACCATAAATCTCAAGCCCTAAATCTTGATCTCCTCCTAATCCTTTCTTGGAGAGCGTTTAGCTTCCTTGAAGCATTAAGCCATAATTGTGTCTCTCCTTGAATGGGCTTTGTGGAATCACGGCATACCTAAATCATTGATCTATTCATTCTAAGTGATTCCCTTCCTTACTGGGACTCCTCCCATCGATGAAAGTCCGTAAAGAGCAAGGCACTTTGACTGAGGTCACAGTGGGTCATTGTACTATTGTTATCACTTAGTCTAGTAGTTATCCCTTAGACTTTCCCTTCCTTATTGCTCTGCTAGTTTGTCTAGTATCAAACCCACTTAGGGTCATTGTTCTAGAATCCAAGAAGAGGTCAACATGGCTTCGAAGTACATTGCAGGATGCAGAGGGGCATGCAGCTCCCCAAGGCACTTTCAAGAAAAGCAAACATCCCAAGAAGTACTCGGGCTACACATCACTAATGCGTCACATCATTGATTCTGAGCCATCAAGTCTGGAAGGACGCCATGATGGAGGAATATCAGTCCATCACGAAGAATGATGTGTGGCAAATTGTGTTGAGACCTGAGGGGAAGTCAATGGTGACTTCTAAGTGGATCTAAAAGATCAAGCATGCAGTAGAAGGCAACATAGAGAAGTACAAAGCAAGTTTCGTGGCGAGAGGGTTCTCCCAAAAAGAAGGACAAGACTATGAAGAGACATTTGCTCCAATCGCTAGCCACCTCGGGCTTGGTATTCTCAAATTGTTGGATAGCTTATGAGTCTTGGTTTCACTAAGAGTGATGTCGATCCCAACCTTTACTACAAGGATATTAAAAGTGAGCATGTGATCTTTGTTGTTATAACTTATATGTTGATGACTTGTTTTTTACAAGAGCTAAAAGATCTCATCGACCAATGTAAGAGGGAGTTGACATCTAAATTCGATATGAAGGATCTAGGTTTGATGCATTGCTTCTTGGGATTAGAAGTGTGGAAAAATGCGAGTGAGATCTTCCTTGGTCAAGGGAACTATAGTATTACGATCCTTCAGAGATTTGGGATGATGGAGTGCAAGTCCATGGCCACTCCCATGGTTAACAATCTGAAGAAGTTAAGAGGCTTTGACTCAAATTTAGTGGATCCCTCTATGTATCGACAGTTAATCAGATCCTTGATGTATCTAGTTAATATCAAACTTGATATTTACTTTGCAGTGAACACTCTAAGCTAGTTCACATTAGAGCCTAAGCATATATATTGGATTGCAGCAAAGCGTGTGTTGAGATATCTACATGGTACAGTCTATTATGGATTGAGGTATGTGTCAAATGGCAAAGTACAACTACAGGGACGCACAGATTCCGATTGGGAAAGAAGTGCCAAAGACAGGAAGACCACATCATAATGTTGTTTTTGGTTGGGTTCTACTATGATATCTTGTATGAGTATGAAGAGAACATTTATCACACTCAACACTGTAGAGGTTGAGTATATTGCAGCTAGTTTGACGAGTTGTGAAGCAGTGTGGCTTCATGTTAACTTTTTATGGTATGTTTTATGCTTGCAACAATTACTTCAATGTCTTATCATCATTGACAGTGATTGTAGATAGAACATCAACATACATACAAGAAAATATGACATGATTTGATTACAGCTGAGGGACCTGTTGTCGCTTAGATTTTATAGGAACTATGACAACGACTCAGGTCAGGGGATGTCACCCCGATCCCCGACCTCTCCGTTCTAGTTGTCTCCCAACAACAGGGTATGGGGGGTAGTCCCTATGAAAATGTGAAGGCGAAGGATAAGTTGGCAACCAACAGGTCCGGTAGACACGAATGAGTGGCCTAGCTACTTGGTTAAATTTAGCAAGATCTTAAGGATAAGATTAAATTCAAAGATGAGACCAATGCCCTATGGAGTCAAAATTCTTGCTTATTATAATTTAAAACCAAGTAATCGGACAGACAACCGCTGCTTAGATGCTTCACTAACCTATATGTGATACAAATTCTAAACCTAGGTGAGATGCAAGGATCTTGGTTACTTTTAGTTATATGCCTAATCTAAGTATGACCTTCCCTTAATTGTTTTGAAGCTAGGCTCCAAGGTAGGTTGTGGGAAGGTGGCCAACAGGAAGCAAGCAAAGACTTGATTAACGATACCTTCTGTTAGGCTCCTATCACCTGATGCCTCCAACGCTACAGAGATTGTGGCTCTGACGACTATATGGTCACCGTGTTAACCACCGAAGAATTGTGAAGTCCCTAAAGCTAGATCAGAAGGGTGGCCCTAGAAGTCTATCAACCAAGCTTATGCTTGGAGGTAAATTATTAATGCAACTAGGCCTGGAATGCTTATGCAAAGGATGTGAGTGAATCTTGAGTTGAGATTGCTTAATCGTTTAAGTACTTAAGTTATGATTAGCTTCTTATGACAAGAGTACTTAATGATGAATTATAAGGCAATCTTACAACCAAGAATGTGTCAATTGAACTAGTGCCATCAAATACCAATCCACAAGATGCTTAACTAATGATAGCAATTAAATGAATATAGACAACTTATCACTTAATAATTAGCCAATGATTATCAAGATGCCAATGATAATTGTTTAAGATAATGCCAAAATTATGCTCTTTAGACAATGTCACTTATTTAAGAGATGTTTGATTAAACTTAGATGCCAAGATAACCAAATAGATTATCCAATGCTTTAGATCACAATTAGAACAAAATGCCAGTTTATCGCTTGTCAACTCAAACACAAGAAACAATATGACTTACAACACAAGATATCAGTATGCCCAAAAATAGTTACGATGTTCAACACCAAAATATTTTAAGATTAGAGTGTTTTAATGAGTGTTTATTATTAGATGTGAACTTATGAATTTCCAACCAACTCACAACAACAAATGTGTTAGTGCACCATGAAACAATTAGAAACCAACTTGACATAAAACCATGAAACAATTTATAGAGCATGAGCAAGGAAAAATCTTATGATATTTGTACCCAAATCACATCCAAATGAGCAATTATTAAACTTTTAGGACAGCAGCAAGTAAATCACTCTAGATCCAATAAATGACAAGCATGTAAGAACCCAATATGGTTAATGAAACATTAAGTGACTTGCCAAGTGAAAACATAAGTTAGCCAACCTTCTTATGATGAATTATTCATTGTTATATCAGATCTGAAATCACTTATTACAGCAATAAGAAAAGTATCCAAATAGAGAGCTATTAGTGCAATAGTTTGTGCCAAAATGTGCCCAAAAGTTACCAAATGCTAAAAAAAGTTTGCCAATGGGAGATTATGAGATTTTTAGCCCTCTTATGATGTAGTATTCAGAGTATATCAGATTTGATCAATACTTTTATGCAGAGATATCAGTCACCACAAATTGAAGATTTATGCTGACAATATATTAGATATCACACCAATCAATTTTATGCCTTTTAAATGTGTTCCTTCAGAATTATATCAGATCTGATTTCACTGATTATGCAGAGATATTCAGTCGAGAAACAAGTAGATCTAAGCTCAATAATCAATGCCCAACTTACCAAAACGCTAGTAAATTGTTATTATGAATTTCTTAGTGTATTTAGACTACTTAGATGTGACTTTTAAGCCATTTAAGTATGAATTTTATCGCTGTTATGAATGATTCAGGGAGTTGCAGCAAACAGTGAGGAAAATGGAGGGTTCAAGGATCAAACCCTAGGCCCAAGGCCTTGAAGAATACTCGCCCAATTTGCCAAAATTTGTCCAATGATTATGCCACCTGAAATCACAAATTTTGAGCCAATTTCACCTACAAAACCCACCAATATTCAGTCCAAAAATTTCAGAGATGGACAGAGGGCAAACTAAGGCCAAGAAAGGCTAACGCTAGGCCCAATAGGCCTAGCGTTGGGGTGAAAGAGGGCTAGAAGGCTTAATGGCTAGGCAAAAGGGCTAGAAAGAGGTTGAAAAGGGAAAAAGGCGAAGAGGGCGAGAGGAGGGCCACAAAAGGGGAAGGGGGGGGGCCAAGGCTAGGATAGGCCTAGAAAGGCCTATGGCAAGCCCTTAGGGTTGTCGTATAGGGTCTAGGAAAGGGGCCGAAGCCTCCTAGGCTTGCGTCCAGGCCAAAAATGGCCTAAAAACCTTGAAGCAGGGGCTAAGGAGGAGGCTTAGGCCCTCTAGGGCTTACGGCTAGTCTCTAAGAGGTCGAAAATGATGAAGCAAGGCCCGAAAAGGCTAATGCAGGGGGTCCAAAGGCTAACGATGGGCTTGGAGAGGGACGTTGGGCCTCAAGGCCCTAAAAAATTTACAAACCCTCGCTTGAAAAAATTATTTTGTTTCAGATCTTCAATTTCTGCAAAATTTCTTTAGTAACTAGCCCTGCAAAAAATTTGGAGACTAGAACTTACCCTCAAGGGCATAAATCTAGCTCTAATCCAGTAATTTTCCTTTGATCTCATCTGCACAAATAAATTTACAATATCCCGAAAACCCCAATATATACAAAAAATTTCAAAGTAATTCAAAACCCCAGCCACAAAACAAAGGTTAGAAAATAAATTATTTATAAGATATACATGTATACAATGCTTGAGAAAATTTTGAGAAGTTAAATCTTTTTTGTAAATCCTTGATAATGGCTAATATATTTTCAAAAGATAAATGCAAAATCCGTAGCCTTAGCGAAGTTAGAAAATCATAGAAATATTTAGAATCCAAACATAGTCAGCATTTGTCTAAAGTTTGTGAAGATGGAATCCAAGGGTTGGAGAACCTACAACACTATATTTTCTAAAAAATAAATCGTTAGAACACAGTGAATCAGATCACCTAACATAAGCCCACAGCTTACCAATAGAATGTTCCTATCACCTACAATGAAATAACGATTAATAACAATTATAAAGCGCGCTATAGGAATGCCCATACCCAACACATACCACAAATCAATAGAGCAGAGACACCATAAAATGCACCCCAAAGTCTTTATTATGACTATTCGAACGTTCCCAACGGGACAGTAGTTTACAACAACTTTTTAGAGTTACATTAGCCAAAATCAAATGACTTGAGACACAAATGACTTCTAATTTATAGATAAATCCTCCAAATGGAAAATAACGGCTAGTTGGCTTGATTTCCATCAAAATAATCTCGACCATCGATAGATCCTTAATCACTTTTAGTCTCTGTCGTCGAAAATACTTATTTTTGAGGAATTTTCGTATTTTTCATTAAAACCAGTTTTTATTAACTCAAAAATAATTATTTTGAGTTAATTTCTTCAAAAACATGGCTTTGACTTAACCACCAAGGCCCAACGGTCCAATTTTTCTTGAAATTTCCAATATTCCCTTGTTGGGGGACCTCCAAAATTTGACTTCTTTAAGACCCACGAATTTTTCCACTTGGAGAATTTAACTTTTCTAGCATTTTAATTTTTTACTCTAATTAATTAATTTTTTAGTTTAGGATTAATTTTATTTTTGCCAAAAAAATTAATTAAATGACACTTAAGGAGATTAATTATTTTTCCACCCTCAAATTTTAGCCATGGTGTCTATGTAAGAAGGACCATGCACTAAAATATTTTTTACATTAGATCTTACATAATTCAACCCTCAAAGGGGGATACTCGTTCGTTATAGACTCTCAAAATACATATCCAATTTTGCAACACAATATGATCTAGCAGACCAAGTGACTTGTAATAAAATAATTTAACCAATTAGCTTAAATTATTCCAAAATCACTTTTACAGAAGACTCAACTAAAACATTAGGACTCACTTAAGACTTTAACGAAAAATTACACCTTAGCTTTGGGGTGAGGCTAGAGGGAAAAACTTTGTCGATCATCCATGTTTAGAAACATAGTTGACTCAGTGAGATGAAAAACCTCCTAAAATGAAACTCGTCGCCAAAATAATAAGCTTACCTAAGTCATTACATACATACACGGTCTTACTAGCATCATTTACATTATAAATTTCCAGAATGGGTTTACAATGACACAATAGTTGATGGTTGATGATCTCGATCTTTGAAAAACAATATGGTACCACTATTTCCTTGGAGCTTTGACAAAAAGTGTGCAACAGGTCACAATTATATACCTAGGTAGGTACCCATTCACGAATGGTCGTGTCCTTGGGGAAATGACTCTTCAACACTAATTATTAGTTAATTATTCATTATTTATGATTGTTATAACTTATTATTTA
>APFE031504867.1:37027-63214 GCA_000404065.3 Pinus taeda | reverse complement strand
AAAAAACATAAAAAAACATAGATTGATCGTTGAACCATATCACATCAATCATCTAGAAGTTATAATCTTCATCAACCACATCCACAAGTTAGTAACATACATATTACAACATATTGAGTCTTGTGAATCATGATTCATCAAATTCAATCTTAAAGTTTCAACTTCAAGCTTTCAAAATTGAAAATTCAATATACAACATTTATCATCATTGATCACTAAAGTTGTACTTGTAAGCTAAGTTTAACCACTACAAGAAATAATATCTAAGTTTCTAATTGTTAACATGAAATGAAATGTTATAAAATGAATTATGAAATGAAATGAAACAACTTTAGTCTTTCACGAAGCATCATATTCTTAATTTAGAATCATTACCAATGAGTTATAATTGCCAACTTCAAACTTCAAACTTTCATTGTCACAATCATATATTGTTTACAAAAAATATCATTATGATATGAAAGAGTCAAGAGTCAAGGACTCAAGACTCAATAGTTATGAAAACTAATAGAAACTAGAAAAGACAAGTAAACTGTAAATCTATTATCTACTATTGCATGTGGCCATTGCCAAGAGAGTCTACTGTATGAGCAGGTCGTGGTGGTCTTCTAGGAGTCTCTCGCATAGACCGACGACCAGAACTAGAAGGCACATGCCCTCCACATGAGGGTGTAGATGGAGGTGGCAACAGCAAAGGAACAAGACTCAGAACTCGAGCACTGCTAATGGATGGTGGAGGTGGCATGGCTGTTGTAGCTGCTTCATCCTCATCCCTTACAAGTTCCTCTTCCAGTTCTTCAAGATGTATAGTGCCATCCTCCAAATTGTCATCATCTGGGTGGTTGTCCCAAATTTTATATGTTGGATCATCATAAGCCGATCACAGTAATGACTCAACAACCTCAAGTTGTAGTGCACATAAACCAAGCTTTCTGCCCAGTTTTCATAGAGTCTGTTTCTTTTCACATTTATGCATGAAGTTGTAGGTGCTCCAACACCTCTCTGCAGAAGAAGTATTTACAACCTATGATAGAACTTTTTTTGCCAATTTTGGCAAAAGTCCCTGGCCACCATATGATTCCCACCATGTGAGAGAATCAAACCTGTCTCTGTCTTCCATTGCATGGAAGGTACCAAACAAACCAGTGCCACTAAAGTATCTGCCTATTTCAAGGCACACAGCTACACATTCCTCCCTGTCAGGGATCAACTTTTCTAATGCATCCAAATATCCTCTAGTTACCTCTTCATCTAAATGGGGTTTGGTCCTAACCCCACCCCCTAGTGCAGGTTGGCCCAACCAAGACGTAGAATAGTATTTTGGCATAAGGATATACGCCAAGAAATGTAGAGGAAGATTAAGTTTATTCCACCATACACACACAATCGTGAATCAGTTTGTACAAGTCGGGATCATTGTTATGAACAATATCTTTTATTTGCCCCAACATGGTATCCATCTGCTCATACACCTCGCCAATCACTGGTTTATTTGTATCTGCAAACCGAATCATGTGATAAATGGGCTTGGTGAAATCCAATACTTGCCTCACACTTGCCCAAAATATACCATCAAGAGCAGCCTCCTACACCAGTTCAAAACCTCACCTGTCAGCTGCATTTGTAGCCCTTTCCTTTAATACCTATCAGTGTGGACTTGATACCATGCTAGCCAATGACTCTCTTACCTTCAAAAGGCATCTGAAGGTGAGGTAATAGCTACCAAATTTAGTCCTCGCAATCTTCAACAACTCCAATCTTGAGTGATTGCGGAAAAGGCCATGGCTATTGCTATGATTTGTAATAAATTTTATCATTTGTTTGCCTTTCTTGTACAAATCACCAATCCATTTGTATTGTTCATTTTTGTTCTTAACAACGTCATGTATCAAAAGGTTCAATGTGTGAACCAAACACCCAGACCAAAATATGTTGGGGTATTTATCCTCAATAATTGCTCCCGCTAACTTACAATTAGGAGCATTACCAGTGATGATTTGGATGACATTGTATGGCCCAACACGGTCAATAGTTTCAAATAATGCTTCTGCAATGTTGATGCCGGTCTTGAACTTCTCTGAGTAATCATATGCATTTAGAAAGATGGCACCACTAATAGACACGGCAAGAAAACTTATCAATGGCTTGCCTTTTACATTTGTCCATCCATCAGATACAATGGACACCCCATGGTCAGTCCACGAACTTGTCATTATATTCAACGAATGTGATATTTTTGCTTTTACATGATCAAGTCTCACAGTTCTTGCCTTGTCATACCCAGGGCTCTTGTATCCTTTAGGGGCATCATTTATGGCAGAAACCATTTCGTGTCAATAAGGTGAGCGAAGAACATTGAATGGTATCCCACATGCATAGAGAAACCTGTAAACTTTTGAATCTACATCATTCCTACACCCCTCATCAAGGAAATCTAATATGGTTCTATGCCTTAAAGTTGGTGACCCTATGCCTCCATATCCACTGCCTTGGAGGATGCTGAAGGAGTTCTTTGTGCTTGTGATTGTGAGCTTTGTTCAAAGAAACCCCTTGATTTTTTATATTTGTATTGGGCTTCCTCCTCTTCCCTTATGTATTTGGCTCTATCTGCTGCTGAAACAGTTGCACAAGTTTTGACTCCTATTTGTTTATCTCCATCCAAAGGCTTTTTTCCCACAGAGGTGTTTTCTAGCACGGGTCTATGAACCTGTGTAATTATTGTTGCAATGGGGGCAATGAAATTTAGTGGTTCCACCACCTTTCCCTACTTCAGGCCTATTAACATATTTCCACAATGGGGGTTGGTCTTGTTTAATTTTTTCAGTTGTTGAATCATGTTCACCCTCCTCCAACTCCTCCTCACCGAAATTTTCATCAAATCCACTTTGTCCCCCTTTTTCATCCCCCTTTTCATTTTGACCCCTCCCTTTCCTACTCTTCAACACCATAATAACCAAAAAAGGAACCAAGAAGAAGAAAATGCCAAGAAATATAACTAGGTCCATGACGTTTGAAATTTGTAGTTTTGAATCTGCAAAATTTAATGGGAATGGGAATGGGAATGGGAATGGGAATGGGAAAATTAAAAATGTATTTACTATTTATTAATTTTATTTATTTAGATTCATCATTCTAGAAATAAGTTACTAATACTAAGTTACTAACCTACTAAATTACTAAGTTACTAACCTACCTCAAATCCAAGACTCCTTGCAGGCTTGCTCCTTACTCCTCGGCGCTCGCTCCTCGCTCCTCCTCGCTCCTTGGCTCTCCTCCAACTCTCTCAAGTCACAATGACAAACAAAAGCCCTCCAAGCCTTTATATAACAAAAAAAATTCTTAAAACAAATTTTTTTTTGACGCACGGATTTTTTTTCCGCCCGTTTCGCTCCCGCGGCATCGCGCGTTGCTCTGGGTGCGAAAAATAAAGCTCGGGAACGATCGCTCCCTGATCACTCCCGGAGCGACAGGAGCGACGCTCCCGAAGTCTGGCAAATTTTTTTTCCGAGCGCGCGCTCCCACCCGGAGCGCGGATTGGGAGCGGGTTCGAGGGAGGGTGGGGGGCGCTCCCCCGCAACACTGTCAACATCCATCCATAGTTATGCCATCATATCCATCATGCGCCATCTTTGCAACTTGTCTCATCTCCACTGAAGATTGAAATCATAGTCCACTAAGAAAGGATTGGAAGAGGGTGGGTCACAAGACCCTGCCACTCTTGCCAAAATGACATAGGCGAGTCCTCCTGTCCAGGGATAGAACCTCTACTAGGCTTGATCCTTAGTGATCAGTTGTTGAACATCATGCATCCTAGTCATATGAAACACAATAGTACCTGACGCGTCTAACGGTAGTACTTATTAACCCTAACTACTTTTCCCAACTCATTGGCCAGATGAGAGTTACTTCCCAAGAGTCTCAGACTGCAAGGGTAAGTTGTATGTTGGGGTATCCACAGGGGAAGGTGAACCACTCATCCTGTGTTCACATGCTGGGTCCACACGGGAAGGTGAACCACTCACTTTATGCTCATATAACTCCAAGAAGTACTATCATATGCATGTCTTGTGTGCATGATAATATCTCTATGTCCCCACATTAAACGAAAATCCAGTTATGGAACATAATCCTTACACGATTATACTTATTGCTAAATAATTATTAATACTTTATATACCCTAACTTCGGGACGAAGTTTTCTAAAGGAGGGGTGTATGTAAGAACCCATCTTAAATTAATGGGGACATAGAAATATTATCATACACACAAGACATGCATATGATAGTACTTCTTGGAGTTATATGAGCATAAAGTGAGTGGTTCACCTTCCCGTGTGGAACCATATATATTTCTACAACTTTAATATCCAGCTTTGTCCCAGCCGGGTGCCCAAACTATTCTAAAATCATCCTATCCTTCCTAATCTCTTCCGCTCCCAGCCTATCCTTCCTCTATTGGAGTATGCCATGGCTTCAGCTATACTAATCTGTGTCGACTACATCGACTTGATTTCTCAGTAGGCATCCGGCAGTCATCATCACACACCTAGCGAAGCGTGGCTCGCACAATCCTCCCATGACTCCAGGCTTTGGAGGATAAACGGTGGTTAACACCTCCACCCCTTTATAGGACCAGGGTTATCACCCTATCATGGAATCTTATTGACCCTCAATTGTTCTTGAAACTTTTGTCATCACGTGGTCACTTTGGTAACGATGCTATCTGCAACATAAACACTCGTCCATACATTATTAAATAAACAATTTTTGTATAATTCATACATGTTATCTACAATATAACATACTCGACCATATTCAGTTCATGTCATTAGCTTTCATATTAACCTGTAATTATTCTTTTATTTCTAGCTCATCAATCATATCCATATGCATCAATGAGACAAATTTAAAGATATCTTAATTCATAACATAATTCATGATTTAGATTTTATAGCAAGTTTCATGTTGGTATTGATATCCTAACAATGTTAATTAAATGAAGGTTGTAGATCATTTGAAAGAACATCACAAGATGGAAGACAATTGAAGTCGTGTACTGAGTAATGCATCATAATTTCAGATTGAAGTAATTGTAAAATTGGTTTTCATTGCCACTTGAAGTTGGATAGTTAACAGGAATTGGAGTTCAGGTTTGATATGCCTAGTTGAATAGATAATTTGATTTTTGTGCTTACTTGGGTATGCTTTTGCTCGGCACATATATGTTTCTGTTATGTTCTAACCTCTATGAAAACATTTGTTCAAATCGTATTTTACCTGTTGAGGATAATCTTTAAATCTTTGCTTAATGACCTAGAACGTATTTTAAGCAATATGATATTATATTATATATATAATTAATTATATATATATATAATATATATTGCAATTACTAATAAAAATATTTCTGAAGGAATGGCTATTCCCATATCTTGAAAATGGCATTTAGTTAAGAGTTAATTATTAAAATAGTTTATTTAACATTTAATATCCTTGTAGGTGGTGCAGAGTAATCCTTTGTGACTTTGCTTGGGTCATTTTATTGTAATGAGTCCGAGCACACAATGTGGAGGAAACTTCGTCATTGAAAACCTTGGAAAGGACATCAAGGAAGCAACAGTAGTAGGGTTAGATGTGCCATGCATGACGGAAAAAGTTGCTGAGAAAGATGAAGAGGAGATTGAGAAAAATAAATTCAAAGTCAAGACTTCAGAGATTGGTGTTGAATTTGTTTCATTACAGCTGGAGAACGTGGGCTCTCACTAGGTAGTGTGTTCCCAGATGATGGTGAAGAGTGTGACATTCCTTTGATGCTTTGTTCAAAGTAAGAATACAGTAACTGAGGCAGTTTGTTCAGAGTTCAATTTTATGCTTGCAAAAGCATTGTGAAAATTATTGTGTTGGTGGGAGAGGCAATAGTTTATATTTGTCAATGGATGAAACTAGTCAGAATGATGTAAGAATGCATGTTACATATGCTCTGGATGAAGTTTCCGCAACAATGCATTTGCAAAGATTGCTATTGTATGTCTAATAACTTTAATGAAACTCTAAGAAGCTTCTGTGGAGGAATTGGGAGAAATGCCTATTCGATTATTAGAGAAATGAGAAATACGAAGCATAGTAGAATTTGTAGGTGTTATTAATATGTTTGAGTCAGAGAGTTAAAGAATTCAAACGCAAGGAATTTTCAACTCATTTTTGCATGAAAGTTGTCAAGCTATTCCAAAGATGCATGCCATGGAGATTGTTGAACTAGACATCACAAGGTTGGATTGTAAGAGGTTTTAAAACCTCTAGTTCACATTAATGAGAATCCTCCTAAACATGAATTTAAACAAGGGTTTAAAGGAGTCACCTGGATGGATTACAATTGTTAGGAAATAACAATGAACAAACAATTGTCAATTCTCGATAGAACCTTTTTTTTTTTTTTCAGATTGCTCACGTGCTTACCAAATGAAAATCTTTGACTAAAATTCACTTTAACAGGCACAATGAAATTAATGCATTGTTGAAAGATTCAAAATGTCATGGAAGAGGAGATGCAGTCATAGATGTAGAAATGGGGAATGATAATGAGTTTGTTTGGAAGAAAACACTTGGTACTGATATTATTATGCTCCAAAACGTTGAGGATCTGAAGGTTTTGTAATTGACAAAATCAAAGAAATTTAACAATTCTATCATTGCTAATTTGAGTGAAAGTGATGTAGTGAAAACTCAGAAACTAAAAAAAAAAAAGATTAATTCGATAGAACCTTTCCCTTTCCAAAAGGTGACTTATTACAAGTCTAAATATAAAATGAGGGAAAGCATTTCTCATTCCCCTTTTATTGGGCCCTTCACAGATTGACACGGATTAGAAACCTCATCTTAAACAACAGTCTAATGAATTAGTATTAAATGTGTGGAAAAGAGCAACTGATACTTGTAGACATATTATGCAGATAGTCAAAATGAGTATGGAAGCAGGGGATGGAAGTATTGATAAGACTTATCCATTGGTAGACGAACCTGAAAAGATTGAGAGATCAGCTTAGTTTACACCAGAAGCCACCTATCCACAAAAACTTAATGACCTTACTTTTCAGCAATTGTGGCTGATGGTTATCAGCAAGCAATGCAAATTGCTCAATTTAGCATGAAGATAGTGGATAGGCATGCAAGAAAACTGAACATTCATCATAGAATTTCAAAAGAGTGGTGAAATTATTGTCATTAGCATGGATATAGAATGTGATTATACTAAGCAAACCGGTCTTATGAATGGGGAATTTGAAGAGGGGTAAATTAGTGAAGACTAACACAAAAATAGAGGCTAATATCAACCAGCAGAGTGCTCATATGAAGCCAGAAACTCCTTTAGTCCCGGACTCTTCTGTCCTCTATTTAAAACATTGTTGACCTCTGAAGTCTGGCATGTGTTTTTTTTTTAGAAACCGTTGATACTGAGTTAAAAATTCCCAAGTGAATAGTCACACCATTTCTTTCCACTATTGGTGGCTTATATATAGTTCTGCTTTCTGTAGCATGCAAATCTATAGTATTTAAAGCAGCTGAAACACCCAATGCTGATCTTCTCTTAGAAACAGCGTCCTTTGTTGAAGATTCATCAAATGTCAAAGGATGCTTTGGTTTAACCTCCTGCTCTTCAGTCTCTAACAGACCAGTGTACTCCCTTTCGTAGGTAATATACTGGGCTTTTCTCCATCCATGCAATGGAAGGAAACCTCTCTGTATGTCATGAGATTCATGGTTAAAGCTTCAACATATCAGTTCTGCAAATCCAAGTGTGTTTCTTCATCCGCTCTCCCCAGAATTGTCAGGAGCACTATCTTCATCTCTCCAACTACCACGTACTGAATCAAAATCACTAAAATTATCCAACTCAGAGTACCACTTTTGCTTTAATTTATGTGCTGATCATGTAGATAATTGTGTCTTACACACCAGCTCGACCATTTCCTGATTCAGAAACTCATCTAATCTTCGTGTCATGCGTATGATGTTGCCCTCAAATATATCTGTTCTACTTATAACCCCAGAAAATCAGGCACCCTTGGACCAATGGTAGATTACATCCGTCAAATGTGGATGGGTTGTTGACTCAACATACTGCTCTATATCAACTTCTAACTTGCACTCACGTTGCACCTGTGCAATCCATCGTGCACTATCCTGAAGTTGACGCAATGGCTTCACAAGCTCATTGATCACATGTACTTGTTCAGATCATTTATCATATGGAATGAAAAAGCTTGCGAGTGCTGCTATTTGATGATGATCCAGCTCATTGAATGTGCCATTGCACAACAATTCTGTTACAAGAAATTCATCTCCTGCGTCAATGAGACATGCAGCCTGGCCTTTTAGTTGGACCACACCATCAGAATCAATGTGTCCAAGTCGCTTCAGCACTCTTGAGCGATTTTTTTTTTAACTCTTCCCTAAATTTGTGAAGTTGAGAGTCACACATTTTCATTCGAAGTTACTGAGCTGCGCTATTTAATTCTGCTTTTCTTTGAAAAGACCTCAACTGGTGTTCATCCTATTCAGACTTATTAAAGGGATGGGCAAGCAACTTTTGCTCCAAAGCTTCAACTTCCCTTACAAGTTGGACAAAATCTGGATCATCAATGCCCATATCCTCAATAGGGTCAAGCTTTGGAAGACCTTTTGGAAATCATTTTTCTAGCTCTTGCACTTCCATAAGTACACTCTGTCTTGCCTCTATCGGTCGTAGATCTTGTGGAATGGCAACTCTAAGATTACTAAGAGAACAAATAAGGGGCAGTTGAACAGGTACCACATGCATTTCACCTTTTTGTCTAGGAGGAGGAGGTAAACATTTCTCTATGCCTAGATATGTAGCTACTAGGTAGTCATTCCAGTCATTTTTACTGCCTATATGTGCCCTTTAGTCGACCCATCAGTGGGTGTCAATTGATTTTCTCTAGCATGGAGATAAGTGTTTATGCTTTTCAAAGGAAGATCCACTAAGTTGAGTCTAGTCAATCTTAACTTAGTCCAATCCTATAACAGAGAACAGAGAAAATCCTATAAGAAGAAACTTAGTTCAATCTCATCCCTCACCAAGAATAGGGGTAGTAGCAAAAGAAACTAAATTTAAATTGTGGAAAAAAATATACTTAATTAAGTTTCATAATTCCATTTCTCATTTATTCGTATCATTAATCTTTAAAAGGTAAAAAAATAATAATATTTATTAAGATATATCAACCAATTTACTAACCGTGATTGTGTAGTGATGTGTCTTCCATGAGTAGATATCCTCCATTTCAATTTGTATTATGCCTTTCGAAATAAAGATGTGATCTTTTTTAATATTCAAACGTATTAAAGTAAAAAAAAATCCCCACATGCTAATGGTTAGACTTTTCTAAATGATTCGTCATAACTTATCAATGCGCCCACTATTTGCGGCAGGATGATGAAAAGGTAGCTAATTGACAGAAGGCTCCCTTTGACAGAAAATAAATTTCTGAATGGCGGCGCCCATTACGTCTTTCGTGGTCATAAAGTTAAAAAATTTAAACAAAAAATTTAAACAAACAAAAAAAATCAATTCTTGGTGGGAGAAAAACTCGGTTGCTTACAATATAATATTCAGAACTGTGTTTCTTGGTGGTTCTTGCTTCAATTTTGCAATCTTCTCTTCAACTTCTGGTAGTGTCTTATCATGTTGAAACTAATGGAAAGAATTATTAATGCAATATTCAGAATCAAATTGTCCCTCGGCTCGACTCATTATATTTAGTAGTGTGTAACAGCTCAACCTGAAGGTACTAACTAATGGTGCAGGTTTTTCACAAGATCATTTCCTTGCAACACTTCATGTCATTACATTCTATTATGCCTACCATACTAATATATGCCTACGATGGCTCTCGGGTCAGAGCGCGAATACTGTGATGGTTGGGGTCTCCAATGCCACCCGTCCCTCGATGAATGTCCCGTCTGTGACCTTTCGAGCTCCAGGCGGTGAAGGCTCGAGGGCGTTCTGATGGATTGGTGGACATCTGCCTTATAGCCAGACGTCATATGCGATTATAGTCGGGATATGCTATCAAGTGACAGCCCTATCATCAAAACTATGAATAAAAGTGACACATCATTACTCTTCAATGTATATTTTGTGAACCCCACGATGATACAGAAAGATAATCATTCGATTATATGTTCCTTTATCCACCAGTGGTTGACATACGTCAAAGGTTTAGGCAAATAATATCATCGTTTGACACCAAACGCCACCTAAGAAATGAGTTTCGACGCGTCAGGTATTTAAAAACGATGTGCGAGAACTGTGGCTTTTATAATGCATGCAGGGTCGTTAGTTTCAATCTAACAGGTGCGTAATACTTGTGGAGAAACTTGTATCGTAGGAGCTCAAATTATGTAGAAAATACCACTGAGATTTGCTTTTTTTTAATCTTTAAACGATTAGAGAGAAGGAAGACAAGGCGCGAGATGATCGCGTGGCTCGGGTGGGATCCCCTCAATACAGCTGCATATAATGCCTTCTTGGGCAACCACTGCAAGTTAGGCCAAGTCGATGAGGCATTGACATGTCATGAGGAGCAGAAATTGCTTTCCAGATAAGAGTTTTTTTTTAGCACTATCGTTCATGCCCTTGTCTTCAGAACAGAGCTGATGAAGCGGGCATGGTTTTTGTAACCATGATGCGGTGTGGGCATATTCCCAACACCGTCACTTACAATTCAATGACAAGTGCATACTCCTATGCTAGTAGAATGGACGATTGCTACTATCTTTTCGATGGAATGGTGTTTAATGGTGCATTTCCTGATTCTATGACTTACAATACTATTTCCAAACTCTTATGAAGGCATGACAAATGGAGGAAGCTACCAGCATATTTCACGAGATGACTAGAAATGAGCATGATCCAGATAGCAATAGTTTTACAATGGCCTTAGTCATGAAAGATCTAAATATAGTCTCAATGATTTCGAAACACATGAGCAGCAAGGGTGTTTTCCCTAGCATGGAGTCTGTCAACACCTTTGTAAATACCCTCTTCTGTGACAGTGGCAAGCGAGCAAAAGCACTGAAGTATGTGGAAGAAATAAGGGATCAAGGAATTAAAGTGTCAGAGGAAATCTTGAAGAGGGTAAAGTTATCTGAGTCAGATAAGAAGGATACCACTGAACAATCTTCAAAGAAGAGGAACGAACGTCACTGACGAGGGAAGGCCGGCAATGGAATAGTTACTCAAATTTTAGATAACTTGATTAAAGAGGCACTCTTCTTTAGACAGAGTTCATTATGTTTGTAATGGAAGGCTGTATGTTTTCCGAATGAACTGCTTTTCCATGATATATTGTCACAGATTTTTGGCTCTTTGTTCTTTGTTTTTAGATCAGGCTTATGTTCCGGCTTAACATTTTTTTTACTAACTTGTAACTGTTGATTTCAATTATTCGGTGTTTGCCTCGTAACTTGTCATTCTACATGCCTACTATTTAGGGATTGTTCTTCTATGGTCTATCCTCATTGTTTTGGTCTTTTTTTTCCAAAATTTCTCACTACCTTACTTATGTTGCATGAAATAACTTACTTTTTTTTCAATGCCTTTCTTGATTTATTTGATTCTATGAAAGGGCAGTTGGTTTCCTGGTATGCATTTGCGTTGTGAGGTAGTGAATTTGAATTAGAATTGGGATCTATACCAAAATGTAACCTTATCTTAACAGACTTAACAGATCTGAGAGTTTGAACATAGCTCTGATACCATAATGTAAAGCCCTAAAATTTTTAACAGGATATAACTATTCAAAATATAAGAATTTATCAATCTGATGTTGAGTACCTACCTGGCTGAAGATGTTTCTGATTTGCTCCAATTCCCTCTCCCGTTACCAAAAGACCAAAAACCTTCCAACCAAACTAGGTACAGTCTCAGCACCCAGCCCCAAAATACTTCAAATTCGAAGCATTTTGGCCCCCGTGCCCAAAAGTCTCAAGAACCACTGCTCAAGCTCCATTATTCTCTATGTCTTCCTCTTGTCAGTTCCTCCTCTGCCTCTCTCTGTATCAAAGAATGCCCCCCTTATACAATACCCTTCCTCCTTTTATGCCCTCTGAGACTCCTCCATCGCTTCCTCTTTCTTTATTGTTTTAATTTGATAAGTTTATAAGTTGTAGAGGCAGTCACCGCCTTCTCCCTTTCCCAATTCGCTGATCATGCACTCTTATTTATACAATATCTCCTTTATCATAATGTAATGTTTCACTTTTGTTTAAATCGAATTATTTTCATAGTATTATGGTTTTATATATATTCTTCTCTTTATTATATTCACTATTTAACATATATATATATATATTATATATATACTTTCCTTTGACTTTACAGAATATGTTGTTTCTTTTGTAGAATACTATGTATATCATAACTCTTTTGTACATAATACTTTTGGGTATAGTTCCTTTGTATGCAGTAGGGTACATACTTCCTTTGTTGTGAGTTCACTATACTACATTTATCTTTAATTTTATATAGTAGAATTATATATATGTATTATAGTGGTGGTACGTATATCATATACCTGCTATATTCTTGTAAGTTGGGTATTCATTTCAATAGTTAATTTGTTACCTAAATATGCACTTTTTTCAATATTAACTAACATATACTAGTGTAGTGCAGGTGATGCATGCATAAGTAGCTATCATATGTATGTCTCGTGTGCATGCTAATATCTCTCTGTCCCCATTAATTTAAGATGGGTCCTTACAAATATGTAGATCTCCATTTAGGATACAAGAATATATATTAAAATGTATGAGTAAGAATGATGATACAAATGAGAGTGAGGGCCCTGCTTATATACTAGGCAGTGCCTCCTCATTATTTATATTTATATTATTTATATATTTTATTTGTTACACAAGCAACAGTTAAAAGATGGGAAGCAACAGTCATAATGTAAACATCATGGAACTGAGTTTTAGTCACAAACATGGAGAAAGCGAAATTGTAGATCAATGAAACAGTGTGGTTGTATAAAAGCGTTGGAAGAGGTGACCAAAACAATTGTAGTAGCCTAGTATAACAAAATTCGAGTCCTATGTCAGACTTCAGTATGGCATCTCAACTTTCAAGTCTCTGTCTGAATAGTTGATGATGAGTCTTAATTGAGTTGTTTCTGAATAGTTGAAAATGGGAACCATATATGAAATTTCTTTCTATAATGATGGTTTGGCAATCAAATTTTTTCATGAAAATGCAGTAGCATGGGGCTTATTGAGTCCAATTTAAAGAGTATGCTAATAGTAAATATTGACGTAAGAGGGCATACAATCAAACAACCCTTAGTGGCAAGCGCATACTGAATGAAGAGAATGAGAGCTTGATAGTTAACGGACTGAATGGAAGGATATCATGTGCCAATAGTCAGGTTAAGGATGAGCAATGTTGCTTCTGCACCAGAGCAGTAGGACATCAATCAGGTTGGACAACTTAATATCATAGTTTGTCTTCTAGGTAGGGTCACAAACCCAATAAAAAAACACATTTTATGCAGGTGAATGTATGATTCTCTATATACATGGCTATCATCTGCCTCCAACATACAATAATGCACAAAATCCAACTTCAGCACATAACCTATTTCACTTCTGTTGCAACTCAACAACATGAAAGCTCACAATTCAAATTATTCCATTGCATTGGAAGTTGGAACTGAATACCACCTATATTGCTCAGGAAAACAGCAAATACTGCCTCCTGTGAATAAAGAGCTTTGAAGAGACTCTGAAGGCTAGCATACACTTGCTGTCTTTGCTTTTGAAACGAATAAGGATAGCCATAGAAAATGTTCCCGACAGCCTGCAAATTGACATAGGATAACAAACGTTTTAGTGTATAGATGACCTAGAGAACAGCATCAACCTTGGCAAAAGTAGTTCCACTACAGATTAAAGAAATGCATAAGCAACAAAGAGGGTTGAGTACCTCTGCTATAAGAGAAACAACATAATTTTCTATGCTGTCAAGGTACACAACCATGTCTGCAAATGCAGCAACAAGAGTCACAGCAAATTTTGAAGACCCGACTCTCCCACTATCAGCTCTGCAAATAAATTTCAAAACAACACAGAAATCAAATATTGGTTGTGACTACTACCAAGTCCACTACTTCCTAGTCCTTATCATGTGAAAAATTCTGTTTTAAATAGCTCATTGCGAAAAGAAAAATAACATCAGAGAAAAACTCTAACTAAATATCACTCTATGAAATGTGAATAATCAACAATCAACTGATGTCCCACATGTCATGTTCAATGATGTCATTTTAAGGCTATAACCAAGAAAAACCCTGAAATAAATAAATTTACAAAAAAAAATCAAAAAAATCGGGGCTTATCTAAGTACAGAGAACTGAACAAGGGATCCTCATTAATTCATGCATGCTACATAATGTCCAAGACTACAACAATCTTGGGTCATTCGACAGAATTGGTTAGATACACTTGTCAAATAGACACGACTCCATTTGTATTGACTTTGTTACCAACCAAGCATTAAGTCAACCTATCTAACTCAATGAAGCAATGACTCAAGTGGATAACACCTTCATTGATATCTGGCTTGTTGATCACCTTAGAGTTATTGTGCAAATCCTTTCCAAACACTGGCAAATTTTTCAAGGACTCGTGGAGTGCAAACAAAATTAAGCTTATCACCATTCAATCACTTTGTTAGTGAGTTTGCAACCATCTCATCTTCCATGATTGTTTAAGCCAGACAACTTCCATTCATGCCATCATTGTTAGATGTAGTCAACTCTGGTGCTTGATAGTGGTACAGTTGACTACTTCAGTGCACTATGCCATGACTCAAGCTAAAAACATAACCACTAGTCAATCTATCCTTGTCCACATCTCCTAAGCTATCTACATTGCTATTTCCAGGTAAAAATATTTGTTGTCCATGATCTTCATAGAAAACACCAAACTTAGTCATACCCCTCAAATAACGAAAAATCCTTTTAACAACAAGCCAATGTCAACAACCACAATTCACCATAAACTTGCTAATTGCTCGCAATGTGTTGGAATATAATGGGAAAACATACGATATAATCAACTGAATATCAGCAAACATAACACAGTAGTGGTTTCACAAGAAGATATAGTTCTGGCTTTGTATCCTTTGTTTTCTTGACCAGCACAAGTAATATTTGACCATGGTCCCTTGGGCAAGAAATTTCCTCATCCTTTGTTGTCGATTCCTTGTAAAACATATCCTCAAGATCCTTATATTTCTATTTGTTGGAAAATGTAACTAGGTTCGGTCTTCATTTAATGTATTTGTGTCATCTTGTAATGTACTTGTCAAAAGAATAAAGAAAAGAATTTTTATTATTATTATTGTGACTTATTAAAGTATGGGTTTCATGCTTGGGTCACCGTGTTTTAGGTCAAAGTCCTCATTGAGGACTGCTAGAATTTATTCTGAGCCAATAGAGTCATTGTACTTTTAAAGAGACCCTTCTTGGGCTTTTGAATCATGTTAAAAGGTTTTGTATTGAGTCAAATATAATTTACGTAGCCTCCACATCAAGCCAGCCAAAGGACATCAATTCGAACTCCCTTGAAGCCTATAAATAGAAGCAGGTTGAATTCATTTGGAGCACAACATATCAAGCAAGTTCGATATCTCTAAGCAAGCTGGGAAGTGCGAACTTTGAAGTCGAGAAGCCAAAGGAAGTGCAAGTTGGGTGGAGTCCAAGGAGAAGAAGAAAAACGAAATTTTGGTGCCTCTCTCTCTGTTTCGTGGCCTAGATTGGGAGTTCGAAGTCTTCCAAGTTTCACTGATGCCGAAAGTTGCTTGATGCCGGAAGTTGTTGCCTAGTCGAAGTTCTTTATCAAGGCCTCGGACTCTTTCTACATCGCTTCTTTCCATTCATCGTGAGAAGAGGCTTCTTTGAAGAAAATTGGTTCAAAATTTGTAGAAAAATTTAGTTCACAATCATAAGAAACATCCATATCAACAGGTGAATCAGAATCGTCTACATCACCTCCATTTTGCCTAGTTGAATTTCTTGTTCCTGTCTTTCCAACCTCATCAAGATGAACACATTCAAGTGTCTTTGTCAGCCATTTTGGAGGACCTTTCTAAGATGGCCCACGCTACTCAGTTGACTAAGTTGGGACTGAATCAAGATTGAGTCTCCCAATTTTGTCAATCACATCACTCAAATTGTCATCAACGATTGGAGCTTCATGTGGGGGAGAGAGTGCTTCAGAAGAAGATTCCATAGATTGATCCAATATAGGAATCCCCCCCTCAAGATGTGGAATCTGATTATCAAATCTTTGAAACGACTTTGCATGTCCGAATCTATCCAAGTGATCAAGTTGCGCTCAACAACATTGTCAGCCTTGGAAGATTCAAGAAAAATCACATCTCTAGATACAACAAACTTCTTATTAACTTCATCATAGAGACGGTATTATTTGGAGGTATTTGAATACCCCAAGAAGATACACTTACAACTCCTTGCACCAAGTTTGTTTCTTTGTTCCTTTGGTATCAAAGGCATAACAGGTGGAACAAAAGACTCTAAGAAGCTTTACCGAAGGAATGTGGCCATACCACATTTCATAAGCAATGTTGCATTAATCGTTATCGGGATATTATTGGCGAGGGGAAAAATCGATAAAATCAAGAAAAAATCGTAATATACAAAAATATTCATCTTTTTTCAATTTTTTTAATATCTAAAGCATCTACAACATAAAATAAATACATTGACACATAAATATGATAAAAGAACTAATATATAAGATGTGTAATATCATTTCTAATGTTACATCACACATAACAGTGAATCATGTCCTGAATCGTAAGTCCTGACTCCTGAGTCCCAAGTCAGCCTCAAAGTATCAACAAAAAATATAATAATGTATTTCATATCATGAGTTATAATGTCATATACAATGAAATGAACCAAATAACTAAAGTCTAATACTATTGATTTCCTTTGCCCCTCTAGATGTAGATGTAGATGTCGGTGGAGTTGTCAGTGGACTTTGTTGTGCTCTAGAAGCTGAAGAACTAGGAGCTACAGGAGGTAGACCACGTCCTCTACTGGTGACAGGGGTAGCTTGGGTAGGTTGTCACCTCCTCCTCCTCGTACACTTCATATATATTATATTATATTATATTTATCATATTATTTCCCAAAAAATCACGAAAAAAAAAATTGTTGTATTTATCGAGCAATAATATCGCTGGTTTTAAAAAACCGCAATTTTACGATAAAATCACGAGTAGTGCAACACTGTTCATAAGCAGTCTTGTTTCTAATAACATTAGATGGACACCTATTCTTTACATATACAGCACAGAGAACTGCATCAACCCAAAACATCAATTTTACATTCTTGAAAAACATCATGGAACGTACCATATTTAAGATTGTCCTGTTCATTCTTTCAACTACTCCATTATGTTGGGGATTATAAGGCACAGTTGTTTGGTGTTTCATCCCATGCTGGCAAAGATAGTTTTCAAATTCATTTGAACTGTATTCTTTTCCATTATCAGTGCAAATAGAGCCAACACAAGATTGTGCATAATTTTCAATCTGTGCATGAAATTTCTTGAATGTTTGAAAAACATTCGATTTTTTCTTCAATAAATAAACCCAACACATTCTGGTGTATTCATCAATAAATGTCATCATATATTTATTTCCATTTGCAGAAGGAACAGGCATTAGGCCACATAATAAACCCAACACATTCTAGTGTAGTCATCAATAAATGTCATCGTATAGTTACTTCCACTTGCAAAAGGAACAAGCATTGGGCCACATAAGTCTGAATGAATAAGTTCAAGTTTTCTGTGTGCTCTGAAATGAGAATCATGAAAAGACTGTTTGCTATGCTTTCCTAGAATACAAGCATCACATTACTTAAGTTTCCTAGGAATTGTAGGTAAACCAGTACCACCACTTTTCTTCAACATACGAAGGTTGTCATAATTCAAGTGTCCAAATCTAGCATGCCATAAAAGACTTGATGGAAATGTACCTTCATCATAATGAGAACTATATGAGTAGGTTTGTGCACGAGCAGAGGCACCTTGCAGCTTCAAAAGTATTTCTTCTTTTATCCCCATCATGACAAGTGAGCGATTTGATGCTTTTTTTACCTCAATCTTGCAATCAAACATATGAATGGAGTGTCCTTGCTAGCGGATGTGGACCAAAGATAGCAAGTTTCTGCTCAACTCCCGGGGATATAAAACATCATGCAGAAGAAAGTTTGGAACACCAAGCAGATTGAGCCTAATTGTGCCAAGCCCTGATGGCTTGAGTTTTGATGTGTCTGCAACGTATACTGCTCCATCAACATTGTCAGTAAATTCTTCAAAAAAATCTCTTCTAAAGGTTATGTGGCAAGTTGCCCCTGAATCAAGCAACCAATCATTTTTCCAAGAAGCAAGTGAAGCATTAAACAAGTCTTTAGTTACTCCAATATTACAATGTGCCACAACATAGTGAGCGGATTCGAGTGCTTTACCTTTCTCTTTGTCATGGGTTTTACCTTTGGCTTCATTTCTTTCCTGTTCAATTTTGTCCCAATGCCACTTACATGTGGATGCATCATGTCCATCTCTATTGCAACGTATGCAATGAAAATCAGACTTTTATCCTTGAAACTGTCTGCCCCCTGCCTCTAAAATTTCTTTTTCCTCTTCGGCCACCTCTTCCTCTAGAAGAATCTTGAGCATGATTCTTCTCTCTATGTGCAAGAGGCACAGCTTCTTCAGAAGACTGAGGAGTTGTCTTCATCCCAAAAGCCTTCTCTCTCTCAGAAACTTCTTCTCAAGGGAGTGAAAGGTAATCTCCTTGAGGTTTCCACTTGCTTGCAATGACTCAAGATAATTTGAATAAGTGGGATATAGTGCCTTGACATAAGCTATGAGAGGAATGTCTATTTGAACACCAGTGGTCTTGATATCATGCATAATAGATCTGACTTCTGATGCTAAAGCAAGAGGGTCATCATTTTTCAATTCAAGACTAAACAATTTGATCATCAATTGGATAACTTCAAGTTCAAAGTGTGAGTCCTAGAGTTCCTTCAACTTCTATAAGGCTTCAAAAGCATTTGAAAATGGTGAAATATGGCGACTCACCTCTTCATTTAAAGATGTTGCAATCAAGGCATAGGCCTTGCTATTCTTGTTTTCCCAAATGGAGATCTCCTTATCTGAGGTGGGCTTTGCAAGTTCATTATCTCCTTCTCCTTCACAAATTTCTCTCCACAACTCATTAAAAATGAGAGTGTTTAATCTTCCTTGACCATTCAGGATAGTTCTCTTTTCCAAAGAGGACTACTCCAACAATTGATAACAGTGAATGCGTCTTAAAGACTGTGTACTGTGTAAAATATACTCTGTTGGCAAAATACTCTGAAAATTTTCGCTTCTGGTGGTAAAAAAACTTTTGGTGTATTTTTTATGGCAAAGGTATTATGTAAGGCAGGTGTATATGGGGGAGGGTGTATGTGGTGGAGGGTGTAAATATGGGCGAAAAAGAAGGTTGGTAAAGGGCTATGGTGTGCCATAACCAGGCCTAGTTTGCAGCGAACAAATCATACCTCAAAATAGTGAGCTAAGGTATGTTTGGTTAAACATTCTTGTAGGTGTTGGATCCATGATTTGCATCAGTTTTGGACCGTTTTGTTTGCAGCCTGTAGTAGCCAAAGTGGAGACTTGGTGGTTAGATGCCCTAACCAGTGGCAATTTCTATAGTGATTGTTCATTCATGTATTAGACACTTGGAGAAGTCTGTTAGCAACCATGTGGAGGGGTTTCCTAGGTGTTGGATGCCCTAACTAGGAGCAGATGCTACAGCGAGGATTGGTCACTCGTGGACTGTTGGAGGACAGCGTGAGAGTGGACCAAATGTGGACGTGATTGGGTATTTATGGTCTATTGTAGGACAGTGTGATAGTGCCCAAGTTGGAGCCTGGTGTGCAACACTTTGATGGACAAACGTAGTTTCTAGAGTGGCAGTTGTTGAGCTCAAGGGTTGACGAACCAGAGGAGCATTTTGTGGAGCATGAGACTTGTGTGTGGAGAAGAACTTCTACAACAGATGATGGGCAGCCCTCCTAGCCTGTGTTCATTGTGGGACATGGACATCTTGCAGTGATAGGTAGCAACCCTTCGTGCCCTATGTTGGTCTTCATCAGAGCAGCGCTGGAAGACCATAGTAAGTTGAAGTCCCTGAGTAGCTGAGGAGCAACAGTGGGCAGTTGACAGTTGTGAACAACTCGACAAGAGTTTCGATGTGTTGTGCCCTTGATGGACTAAGGCACAACTAGTGAGCAGATTGATAGTCGCGGTTCAATGGTCAAATGGACTTGGAGCATTGATAGAGGTAGGAGCTGCAGATCGGGCGCTGAAGGACCAGACAGGTACGGGTACAACTGAGAGGAGCTGAGAGAGCGTGCTACATCAGTCAGATGGTCAAAGTATCTTGTTGAGGGTAGATTGGTTGTCATTGTACTGACACCAAGCCCTAGTTTGTATCTTGTACTAGTGGATGTATGAGGGCCATTATCCCTGGTACAGGAGCCCTAGACTGTTGCATTATATGTTGTTTAATATAACGAAGTTGGGTTAAAAATTGTAAAAAGTTGTCTATATTCTATGCATGTTTGATTTATTGTTGTTTATATTCCGTCGTGCAAAATAGTTTTGTTGAGATTCTTAGTTTGGTAGCGTCAGAGATTCTAAGATTCTATCCTAGACCCAAGATCGTGGAAATTCAACATTTCCTAATCCCAAATATTAGGTGTCAACAGATATTTAGAATTTATAGGTTTTAACATGTTTTTAGAGAAGACATTTTCTTTTGTAAGTTTATAGGTATCCCTCAAGCTTTTGAGGGAGCCCCCCAACAACTTCCAAAAGATAAGTATCTCATTTCCTTTCAGTTTTTATTTCATGTACTCATTTAGTTTAGATTATATTAAATACTAATCATTGTTCTTCCTCTATTGTCTTGATTAGGAAGACATATGCTACATCCTTAAAGAGTATGGAAGAGAGCCACCCAAGATAAGGTTTGTCAAGAAACAAAGGTATGCCTTAAACAACAAAACACTGACTTCTTTATAATAACTTTTTATTCATTTGATAATCTATTACTAACATTGTTGTGTCTAGCTATAGTGAATCATATTGATTCTTATTTTGGGTGATTCATCACTTGATAAATCTACCCCACTCCTATTCTTAACTGATTTTATAAAACCCTAGACAGGTTCTCTGGAAAACCCTAACCTAAGGGTATGCTTATGGTAATGTCTGAAACTCTAAACTACTTAGGGATATTGTGAAAAGTTGTTTGAATTTCTTGTTCATGATTGGGATTTTAGTACGATCATGTAATCTTAACTTATTAGGGTTGAATGATGTTTGTCTGAGATCTCAAACCTTTGGAATTTTTGGAATAGTAGGTTTGCTTTGTTATGTTATGAAACCCTAGATTTTTAGGGTTTGGTTGGACCTATAAGCAAAACCTTTGTTATGTGTTTAAAGTAAGATCCTAGGAATGAAGCCCTAGGCATATGTGTACATTTGGTCGAAACCCTAGCTTGGTCTAGGTCAGTATATGTCTAATGTATTCATGTTGTCTGACATGTTTATGCATGATAGTGAATTTTGAGATATGTGTGTTGACCTAGTTATTGATGGTCATAAGTCTTAAGATTTAATATAAGTCCTTGTCTAAGATTCTAGGATGATGATGTTTGGTAAATCGAGGTTTTTGCAGCAAAACCCTAGTAGTAGTTAAATTCTCTAATGTGTGTAATGTAACAATGTGAGATCTATTTATATAATGATTGTTGAGAATGTGAAAATGAAATTCTAGGGTTTTGGAGTTAAACCTTAGTAGAAATGAAAATCTCTAATGTATAATAGCAATATGATGATTTGAGATTTGCATAAGATTGTTGAAATCTAAGTTTTGGTTGGGATTGATATTTGATTGAAAATATAGGGTTTGCAACTAACCCTAGTGGAAGTTGTTCATGATAATGACTAAGGTGTGATTGGTTTTGATTGATTCTTTCATATGAAATCTAGGATTTGTATGAATCCCTAGTGGAAAGTCTAACGTATGAATTATGAAAGTTGTTAGATGCCTTGTAAATCTATATTTATTTTAATTGTTTCTAGGGTATGCTATATGTTGTAGTAGGGTATGTTACTCCTTTGAAAGAAACATTGAAATTTGAAACCCTAGATGGAATAATAGTTGTTATAGTCTAGGGTTTATGACAAAGTCACTAGCAAGATGTTGAAGAGTATGTGTCTCTTGTTTATAAATAAGTTTGGGTATCTGATAGGTTGAAATGTTTTCGTAATTCTGATATGGCTAACTTCATGGTTCTATAGTTTTGGTTATACTTGCTATCTAAGTTGTGCAGGTACACAATCTTCAATATGGTGAAGATGCTCGTTGATGTGATAAGCGTGATAAGGATGATGATAACTTTGATAAAATGGTTGGAAGCCATGAAAGATTCTCCGATGACGAAAAGAAGAAGTTGATCTTCCTGAGTTTAAGAGGGAGTTTGGATAAAGAGATGCTCCCTGGTTGAGAGGGGGGGCATAGCTTGGTTTTGGTTGAAGAATGAATTTCGGGGGATATGTTGCTACATGAGAAGTAGGAAGGGAAAGTGTATGATTAAGGAATCTTCTATCAGAGATTCGGTTGATAGTCCTACTATGAAAAGTTGAGAAACAACATCAAGTTAACTGGAAGACCTCGGAGATTTGTATTTGATATGTACATATGAAAGTATATTATTGATTGGGGTTGTGTGCATACGAGTGACTCTCTCGAAGGTTTTGATAGCATGTTGGTTACCAATCAGTTTGATTGGGAGAGATTGGTCATCCTCGATCTGTTGGATCAAGGAATGTTGAGGCTTTGTGAGTGGAGCATTGCCTGGGAGGACATCTGGCCGACACTTTGTGTTGATATCTAGGTCCCGAAGTTGGAAAGGTGGTGTTGATTATAGAGCTTTGTTTTTGGATACACACCTGGATCTTTAGGATGATGGTTAGCAAGTAAGCTTGATGGTACCTAGAGAGGTTGAAAGCTTGAGTCCATCTTATTCCCACTTAGATAGATTGCCCTGGTCAAGAATCTAGTCTATGGCATTGCGGTGCCTAAATTGTTGAGACCAATGAATAGATTGCCCTGGTTAGGAATCTAGTCCATGGCATTGTAGTGCATAAAGTTCTTCATGGTTCATATAGCTGAGATCTTCCTTGTACTAGTATATGATGACTACTTCTTGTTACCCACCACTTTGTGGGTGATATCCCCAGGAAAAAAATTTCTCCATGACAAGCCTCAGTTGGCAACTAGCATCCCCTTGATGCCTCCTACTAGCTCGTTGTGCCATTTCTCTGCCACCTAAGCTAGCCATGTGGTCCTTCACCCACCTGTATTGATCGTATGTTTGAAGGTGGGCCTCCTGAATCTAAAGGTATGTCTTGTCATTTGGTAATTGAGTATTTGGTTTACTTATCATGGATACTTCTGGGTATGGATTGATGGGGAGATTTGGTGGAAAGAGTGGGCTTAGTTTGTGCTCTTGTCCCCTTGATCTCTTTTAGTTGTTACCCTTCGATCTTAATCTCGTCGGATCTCCTTTATTAACTATTTGGTTCTAAGGTGGTACTACTTGGGAAACCCCAACTTTGGGTGCGTCGTCCTGCTCCTTTATCCGCACATATTACCCCCTTTCCACTCATTATAACCCCATTCACCTTTTCTCCCACCTGGGTCCACATTCCCATTTTGGGTCCACATAGGGCTAGTCTTCCTATCCCCTTGCCCCCACCTTGGGTCAAGCCTAGAATGATGCCCCGGAGGTTGAAGCAATTAACAGGAAAAGAGAAAAGCATAAATGGCCACATTTAACAGGAAATTGTACTACAAAGATGGTCGGGACAAAAATAATTAGCGCGTGGGAAAAAGCCATTACATGAGCTCTACCCCAATCATTGGCCATCACCCTGGTTCCATAGGCCCTAGATGAGCCTCCTTTATCATTCAGGAACCCATGATTGTCCCAACCCCTGGAGGGCAATGAACTGCCCTACCTAAAAGGGGGTAATCACTACTATATCTTACACATCATGGTCTTGTCATTTGAGCCCCGAGCAATTAGTTAAAGAAAATTCATAAAAGGTAAAAGGTATATGAAGAAGGGTGGAAAATCAAGGTCAGGGCACCTCACATACCATGATTGCTCCCTTTTATGCATTACATATCCATGTGTGGGCTTCCCCTTATCTAGCTACCCCTATGCCCCATTATGTGGCCCAAGATTGCCCCTCTTAGTGTCTATTCCATTCCACTTATTTGTCACTTGCCACCCCCATTAGAGGAATGTAACTTGGACATACTATCCCCTTTAAGAGTTGAAACCACCTAAAAAGGTACATGGCTAGCCCCCTTTGGAGCTTGGAGACACTAACACATGCCAAAGCGCACTACGGAAGGGCATGCCATTATGAAGTGCGCACTACGGAAGGGCATGCCATTATGAAGTGCGCACCTTGTTATCCATGACTTGTAAGCTTTTTACCCGATTATGTTAATGATTGGTTGTACTGGAAGCCTAGGGGACGCATTGGATCTTATGCAAGATTGTTGGTGGTTTCCATTTGGGTTTGGTTTCCCTATATGGGATCCTAACCTCCAAAAGTCTACATTGGCACATGTAGGGTGTGCATAGAGAGTCAATGGCCTCCACAGCAACAAACAGCATTCCACGCAAATTCCTCAATATGGCACTTCATGATATTATTGAGCCTTTAGAGGGCCCTACGACATGCACATATTATTATTTCGCCCCTGGTGAGTCTTATTTTTGCATTTGTGAGATAGTTTGGTGGCTTGTCACCAATAGGGGTTTTATTTGCAAATTATTTTATCATTAGGGGCTAATGTAGGCCCATAGGCTAATTTGAATTCCTTAAGAGGCTATATATCGATGTTTGATACATTCATTTGTATCATCACTTGACTTGGGATCTCCCTAATCATAGAGAGCTTCACATTTTTTCCTTGGAGGATATTTTCTGGAGATGGACGAATTTTGATGTATGGATTTGGTCTACTCAATGTTACTTGGGAGCGGGAGCGAAAGCGGGGAGCGGGAGCGAGAGCGACATTTTTAGAAGAACCTGGTTTGGGAGCGAATCCCGAAGCGATTTTTTTAAATATATATATAATATTATATATTTTTTAATTTTTGATACATATATGTCAACAAAAACATGTAGAATGATGAATTAGATATAAAAAATAGATTGATCATTGAACCATATCACATCAATCATCTAGAATCTAGAAGTTATAATCTTCATCAACCATGTCCACAAGTTAGTAAAATACATATTACCTATGTTGCAAGGGTTCCCGAACCCAGGGGTGGGGTTCTCGAACCCGTCCCGGGTTCTCGAACCCAAGTACTGGATTCTTGTACGGGTGCTTCTGAGAAGAACCCATAAGAACCGGGTTCTTCTATGAAGAATCGGGTTCTCCATTAAAAAAATTGGGTTCTTTTGTCTTGACAGGTACGAAGAACCCTAATGATGGGTACTTGGAACCCCAAAATCGGGTTCTTTGGAGTTCATTTTAGTTTTTATTTTTAAATTTTTAATTAATTTAATGGGCTTCCCCTAATATTCCAAGTAGCTAGTTTTGCATCTTTCGAGAGGAATTTGAGTACTTATGCCTTTATCCATTCGGTAAAGAGAAATAGGTTGGGCTCAAAGAAGGCAGAGAACTTAGTGTACATTCATAGCACACTTTGTCTCATATCTCAAAAAGATCTTGGTTACAAGGAGGGTCCTTTCAAGAGATGGGATCAATACACAAATGATGTTATGTGTGTGGGCGAGGAGATACAACCAGAAGGCCTTATTGAGCTACCTCTAGTTGCTATGGATGAAAAAGAGCCTCAAGATGAGAGTGATTCCTACTTGGAGAGCATGCTAATTGAAGATATGAGTGATGTTGATGACATGGCTTGAGGAAGCCATTGTTCACTATTAGCTATTTTTATTTTAGTATTTTAA
>APFE031504867.1:21615-36380 GCA_000404065.3 Pinus taeda | reverse complement strand
CATATATTGTTTACAAAAAATATCATTATGATATGAAAGAGTCAAGAGTCAAGAGTCAAGGACTCAAGACTCAACAGTTCTGAAAACTAATAGAAACTAGAAAAGACAAGTAAACTGTAAATCTACATGTAGCCCTTTCCACGAGAGTCTCCAGGAGTATAAGCAGGTCGTGGTGGTCTTCTAGGAGTCTCCTGCACAGGCCGACAACCAGAACTAGAAGGCACATGCCCTCCACGTGAGGGTGTAGATGGAAGTGGCGACAGCAAAGGAACAAGACTCGGAACTCGAGGACTGCTACTGGATGGTGGAGGTGGCATGGCTGCTGCGGGTGCTTCATCTTCATCCCTTATAAGTTCCTCTTCCAATTCTTCAAGATGTATAGTGCCATCCTCCAAATTGTTATCCTCTGGGTGATTGTCCCAAATTTTATATGTGGGATCCTCATAAGCCTGATCACAGTAATGACTCAACAACCTCAAGTTGTAGTGCACATAAACCAAGCTTTCTGCTCGGTTTTCATTGAGTCTATTTCTTTTCACATTGTGTATGTAGCTGTAGGTGCTCCAACACCTCTCTACAGAAGAAGTATTTAAAACCTGTGAAAGAACTTTTTTTGCCAATTTTGGCAAAAGTCCCTAGTTGCCATATGTTTCCCACCATGTGAGAGAATCAAATCTATCTCTGTCTTCCACTGCATGGAAGTTACCAAACAAACCAGTGCCACTGAAGTATTTGCCTATTTCAAGGCGCACAGCTACACATTCCTCCTTGTCAGGTATCAAATTTTCTAATGCTTGCAAATATCCACTAGTTACCTCTGCATCTAAATGGGGTTTGGTCCTAATCCCACCCTGGTGCAGGTTGGCCCAACCAAGATGTAGAGTAGTATTTTGGTGTAAGGATATACACCAAGTAATGTAGTGGAAGATTAAGTCTATTCCACCGTTCACACACACAATCGTGAATCAGTTTGTACAAGTCGAGATCTCTATTATGAATAATATCTTTTATTTGCCCCAACATGGTATCCATCTGCTCATACACCTCGCCAATCACTGGTTTGTCTGTATTTGCAATCTGAATCATGTGATAAATGGGCTTAGTGAAATCCAATACTTGCCTCACATTTGTCCAAAACTGACCATCAAGAGCGGCCTCCTCCACCAGTTCAAAACCTCGCCTCTCAGCTGCATTTGTAGCCCTTTCCTTTCTGACTTGCCAATGTGGACTTGATACTATGCTAGCCAATGACTCTCTTACATTCAAAAGGCGCCTGAAGGTGAGGTAATAGCTACCAAACCTAGTCTTCGCAATCTTCAACAACTCCAATCTCGAGTGACTGCGGAAAAAGCCATGGGTATTGCTATGATTTGTAAAAAAAATTATCATTTGTTTGCCTTTCTTGTACAAATCACCAATCCATTTGTATTGTACATTTTGTTCTTGACAACATCATGCATCAGAAGGTTCAATGTGTGAACCAAACATCCAGACCAAAATATGTTGGGGTATGTATGGCCCAATACCGTCAATTGTTTCAAGTAATGCTTTTGCAATGTTGATGGCGGTCTTGAACTTGTCTGAGTAATCATGTGTAGTTAGAAAGATGGCACCACTAACAGACACAACAAGAACACTTATCAATGGCTTGCCTTTTACATTTGTCCATCCATCAGATACAATGGACACCCCATCAGTCCAAGAACTTGTCATTCTATTCAAAGAATGTGATATTTTTGCTTTTTCATGATCAAGTCTAATGGTTCTTGCCTTGTCATACCCAGGGCTCTTGTATCCTTTAGGGCCATCATTTATGGCAGAAACCATTTCGTGCCAATAAGGTGAGTGAATAACATTGAATGGTATCCCACATGCATAGAGAAACCTGTAATCCTTTGAATCCACATCACTCCTACACACCTCATCAAGGAAATCTGATATGGTTCTATGCCTTAAAGCTGATGACCCTGTGCCTCCATATCCACTGCCTTGGGAGGATGCTGAAGGAGCTCTTTGTGCTTGTGATTGTGAGCTTGGTTAAAAGAAACCCCTTGATTTTTTTGATTTGTATTGGGCTTCCTCCTCTTCCCTCATGTATTTGGCTCTCTCCGCTGCTGACACTGTTGGACATGTTTTGATTCCTATCTTTTTGTCTCCATCCCATGGACTTTTCCCGCAAAGGTGTTTTCTGGCACGGGTGTATGAACCTGTGTAATCATTGTTGCAATGGGGGAAATGAAATTTAGTGGTTCCACCCCCTCTCCCTTTCCACAATGGGGTTTGGTCTTGTTTAGTTTTTTGAGAGTCATGTTCACCCTCCTCCAGCTCCTCCTCACGAGGGTTTCCATCAAATCCACTTTCTCCAGCATCTTCAGCCCCCTCTTCATTTTGGCCCCTTTGTTTCCTACTCTCCAACACCATAATAACCATAAAAGGGACCAAGAAGAGGAAAATGCAAAGAAATATAACCAGGTCCATAATGTTTGATATTTGTAAGCTTTTGAATCTGCAAATTAATTTAATTTATTTAGATTAAACTATTTAATTTAGATTATGATTTTTACTAAATATAGTTAATATAAATTAAATAAACTTAAATTAAACTAACTATATTACTACTTAACTTAAATTAAACTAACTAACTAATTAATTACTTAAAGTTACTTACCTCTTTGCAGGCTTGTGCTCCTTGCTCGCTCTGCGCTTGCTCTCTCTCTCCTTCTGCTCGTGCCTATTCCAAGTGATAATGAAATTTTTTTGCCCCATTGTGTTTATGAAAACATGAATTTTTTTTTAAAATATCTTGATTTTTTGCATTCCGTTGATGTTTGTTTTTTTTCTTTCCCGCCGGATTGCTCTATAGTCATCGGCCACCCATTAATCTGCTCCCGAGCAAAAATTTAGAAGCGCAAGAGCGATTGGGAGCGATCGCTCCCTGATCGCTCCTGAGCTGTAATTTTTGCTCCGGGAGCGACGCTCCAGATATCGCTCCCAATTTTGGCAGAGAGCGGAAATTTTTTTATTGGGAGCGCGCTCTTAACTCGCTCCCGCCCGGAGCACGTATTGAGAGCGGGAGCGAGAGGGGGAGGCGCTCCCCCGCAACATAGATCTAAACATATGTACGTACTTTTACATATACACATATATGGAAGCACTTCCATATCTACACATATACAAGTGCTTCCATGTATATACTATGTGCACATATAACAAAAGCACTTCTACATCATATAAATATTATATATAATATATAATATATATAAGTGTGTTAATAAAATATACAAAGTGTTTTTCTATAAAGAAATATATGAGATGTGCTCTCATATATGTGCATGTCTAAAAAGGCTCTCGTATTACATAAAACAATTTTATATTTGTATAAATATGAAAGTGTTTTTATCTATGTGCATATACAAAAGTGCTGTGTATATACAAAAGTGTTTTCATATATATGTTTTCCTTATATACACATGGATGCAGCGTTTTTTTGCATATACTTTTATATTAAAGAATTTTCTACATATGTAGAAATGCTTCATACATATACAAAACCAATTTTATATATGAATATATAGAAATGCTTCCATAGTCATGCATATGTAGGCATTTTTGCATATGTATACGGCATCGTCTACCGAGGCAGTAGATTTGCCTAGACGACCACAATGGCTGGAATCCGGAATTTTTTTTTTCAAAATATCTCAAAGTAGGAGTGTTTGAATCGTGTTTTTAGTGGTGAAAATGGAATTAGTACCATCAAAAACTCCTCAGCACCCAAAATCTCAAAGCTTGATAGTTGTAACCTGGATTTACAAAAATTCCTGCCAGATTATATCAAAATCTTGCTAGAATTTCCATGATTTTCTAGACAAATTTGAAAACTATTTAGACTACAACTATATATACAAAAAAAAATTCCATATACAATAAAAACTTATGTATACCTATGTACAGAAAAATCCATATCCACATACATATAAAAACTTAGGTATACAAAAGTACATACCTATGTACATTTCTGTGTATGGCTTTTGTATATATTCTTATATTAAATCACTTTCTGCATATGCATTTATATCATGCATTTATATGAAACGACATGAAGCTTCTATATGTGTCAAACACCTCTGTATACGAGTGGAAGTGCATAAGAGTGTTTTTTACATATCCATGAGAAACTACTTATATGTGCATACGCATATATGGGAGTGCTTTTTACATGTGCGGAGGAAACAACTTCTGTGTCATTATTATATATCCATGTATGGAAACACTGTACATATACCCTTCTATATATGTGGAGATAAATCCTACTTAAATACACGTACACTTGCAAGTTACAATAAAGAATGGAGCAAACTCATAAACTAAATTTCTTAAACTAAATTACTCTTTACATCAATCACAGAACCTAAATTAGTCTGTACATCAATCACAGATCTGGTTGCTTCAAAGTCTGTGCCCCTCATTCACGGGTGGAACTATATTCTTCCAAAATCAATGCTTTCTCCATTGAAAAATCATTTCTTCAATGGGTACACCCTTAGTTACACCCTTAGTTTCTGGCAAGAAGAGGTATACAAAGACAGAACCTATATTAGTCTTTACATCAATCACAGATCTGGTTCCTTCAAAGTCTGTGCCCCCTCGTCCACGGGTGGAACTATACTCTTCCAAAACCAATGTTTTCTCCATTGAAAAATCATTTCTTCAATGGGTACACCCTTAGTTTCTGGCAAGAAGAGGTATACAAAGACAGTCATGATACAGATCCAGCCTGCAAAAAACAGGAAAATCCCATATTTGAAATTACATAAAAGAGATAGGAAGGCCTGTGCAATTGCAAATGTGAAAAGAAAGTTCACAGAGACAGTTATGGCCTGTCCAGCAGAACGGGTTTCTAGTGGGAAAATTTCACTTGGCACTGTCCATCCAAGAGAACCCCATGACCACCCAAATCCAGCCACAAATAAACAGATAACTGTTACCACCAATGCTGAGAAGCCTTTGGATAGTTGTTTGTTTCCTCCGAACTTTGCGCTCAAGATTATGCCAACAGCAACCTGTCAAAAGATACGACAATATTGTTACTGACGAGTCCAACAGGAAGCAACCCAAAAAGAAAGGCCAAAAAAACTTTCCATAAGCTGCTACTAAACTTTTCTTAAACAGACAATAGTAATTTGAATAAGGGCTTTTCTTCCCAGTGCAACCAGTTGTTGAGATTAAAGAAGGGGTTTGGAATTTGGAACTTTGAAAACAGGTTCGCATGTCCCTATTACACATGGCATGGCATATGAACTTGGAGTGACTACAAAATCCCTCTTTACAAGCTACTTAATGGATGTGGTCACAACTACTAATTTAATTAGAGAGATTTTACAACCAATTTCCCCCTAACACTTACAGCAATTCCTATCCTTTTAAGAAGTCATACAGGCTTCCATGCCGAATAAAAGAAACCAAGAATACAATTGAAGCATATTTATTATAGATTTCCTCTCACTTACCCGGCTCATGTAGGCAAAAACTCAGGATTCCGATTCAACTCTGCAAATGTAAGTGGAACAGGCCACAAAAGCACTCGACAACAGACAGCAACAATGGTTTCAACCAACCCTTAAAAAGAGAAAGCATAATATCGGGAGCTTTGGTTCCCTGGTGCAAAAGTAAGGGACTGATGCACTTCCCACAGTTCAAGTCTTATTTTGAACTAATATTCGATTAAAAATCATCAAGTGCATTTGGCCCCTTGAGTTGAAACACGGGAATCCCCAAAAAATATAGTTTTCCTTCATGGGGGCATCCCTAGCTATGGTGAAAACATGGGTGTCTAATAAGGAATGGGTTCAAGTCTTATTTTGAACTAATATTCGATTAAAAATCATCAAGTGCATTTGGCCCCTAGAGTTGAAACACGGGAATCCCCAAAAAATATAGTTTTCCTTCATGGGGGCATCCCTAGCTATGGTGAAAGCATGGGTGTCTAATAAGGAATGGGTTATGTTTGAACCCTTGGTTTCACCATCTGAAAAGCCACATCCATCGAGAATGTATGCTGACATGCTTGAAAACAAGATGCAACAAAATTAAAAAAGGTCTGCCGTGTGTCAGCTTTGCTCTTACCTGACATGATATCATCAGAATACCACCACCAAAAAACAAGGTTCTGCGGCCCAACCTGTCAACAGTTGCAATTGATACCAGGGTGGAAAGTACAAGAACAGCTCCGGTTAAAACAGACGAATACAGGGAAGCATTTGAACCAAAGCCCAAACTGCCGAAAAGAACAGGGGCATAGAACAATATGGAATTGATTCCAGTCAAGATCTGAAACATGGGCAGGCAGATGGCCATCACTAGCTGTGGCCGATTCCTCCTCTCCAAAATATTCCTGAATGGATGTTCGATGGCGTTAGCCAATGCACTTGCATCCAGCATATCCTCATACTCTGCATCTACATGCTTGGTGCCCCTGGTCTTCTCCAGGATAGCGCGGCCTTTCTCTAGATGCCCGCGTTCTATCAGACTGTTGGGAGTCTCGGGAAGGAGGATCCCTCCAATTGTCATGAAAAGTGCAGGAACTGCAGCCAAACCCAGAGAAAGACGCCATCCCCACGGTGTTATGTTCTGAGTACCGTAATTAACCATATTTGCTGTGAAAATCCCAAGTGTTGTGGCCAACTGGAACAACATATTAAGTCCTCCACGGAGTTTTGGAGGAGCCAGTTCTGAGAGGTACAGAGGAACGGCCTTGACACAAATTGAAACAAAAAAAATTGTTAACCAATTCGTTCAAATTCGACCCAAAAACTTTGTAAACCGAAGCCCTCTGGCGTCCAAACTACCAGAAAAGTCTGCAAACCCTAGTAATTCAGATCCAGATTAAAGGGCCTGCAAACCCAATCCGCTGAAAGTCAAACATAACCTTTGTAACCAAGTCATTATAAGTATAATTAGAAATTCTAATCCCGAGTCATTGAAATCCATAAAAATAACTGTTAAAGCCAAAAGACTGAACCATTGGTTACCAGCAATTTTTTCGGTGAAGAAAACACTTTCAAAATCCCCAAAATCCATATAGGCCTACCTGATTTCCAAAGCCAATTCCGACTCCAAGCATAATGCGCCCAATAATGAGCATGGCCAAATTCACGGCACCAGCGTTCAGAGATGCGCCTATAATAAAACTGATACCTCCGCTGATAATACTGGCCCTGCGCCCATATTTCCTAGTCACAGGAGACGCAAACAGCGAAGCAAAGAGGCCTGCAATGTAGAGGGACGAGGTGAACATGGCCAGACCCTGGTTGTTGTACTTGCAATAATCGCTTTCGTGGGTGTTTTGATGTTTTTTGTGGTAGACTACAGGGAAAAATTTCTCAAGAAATGGATCCATGGATGTCACTCCACCTGTTATTCACAACACAGCACAGAATTCAATAAATCCATCGAAGTAGATAAGCTTCAATTATTGTCTTCTCATCATTATCAATTCATAGCATTATTTGCTAATTCAAAATATAAACTGAAACTGAAAATTCTTTGAAACAATTGGGCACAAATACCAGATATGCCGACATCATAGCCGAATATGGAACCCCCAATAGCACCAATAATGCATGCAACAACAACATAGAGCGTTACTCGGCCCTGGTATTGCTGTGCCCTTTCCCGTGACACTCCCACTGCATGCAGAGAACCGCCCGCCATCCTCTACAGAATCAGCCCAGTCGGAAATGGGTTCTAGGAATATACAAAATGGCTCAAAAATGGGATCTGAATCCTAGTGTGTAAATTCAACACCTAATGTACATGAAATCCTACATTTAGTAGTGGAGCTACGTGATGGCCACGGCCTTTATTGGCGCTGCTACTTGTCGCCCTTTCACAAACAAGGTCCATAAAAGCTCGAATGGGATAGTTTCCTCATCTAGACCTGGCATCGGTACTCTCATTAGGCAGGTCCACATTCCCAGATTTCCAATTTGCTATCAACTTTATCTGTGAAGTAAACCAGGTCAACCAACAAGATCAGTCACAGCAGCCATAGGTCCATAATGGAAAGAGAGGCATATATAGCAGGAAAATTGTGTGAACGGATAAAGTATCCACGCACTAAACATGCCGCGGCCGGCCCGGCTAGAGCACATTAAGTCACATGTATTACCTGAAGACTTGGTATTTGATTCCTCCTATCCACCCCCTGTCTGCCAAATGTTTTTGATTCACATTGACAACGACTTTATGATAGAAAATACTAGTGTAATTTCAACGTTAGCTCTACTCACCACGGAAGAGAGAGACCGTGAAAAAGAACGATTTCGTAAAAAATTATATTCCCAATTTTTATAAACTGATTCTCTCGCTATTTAATATCTCCTTCAAATATATAAATAATAGATGTTATTAATATTCAAATATTTTTAAATATATATTGTTCAATTAATATAAAAGTTTAATAAAGTTTTATATTTAACTTTTAAAAATATATTTCTAATCAATTTTATCAAAGTTTTATTTTATACTCTTAAAAAATACCATTTAACAATAAACCAAATTCAATTTCATTACAAATTAACAATAAACAAAATTCATTTCATTACAAATGGTATTAATTAAAATTAAAAAATATATATTCTAATCAATTTTATCAAATATATTTTTATATTTTTAAAAAATACAATTTACCCATAAACAAAATTTCAATTTCATTACAAATTGTATTAATTCAAAATTCAATTTCATCGCAAATGTATTATTAATAAAATTCTAAATTCAAATTTCATTACAAATTAACAATAAACAAAATTCAAATTTCATTACAAATGGTATTAATTCAAATTAAAAATATATATTCTAATCAATTTATCAAAATTTTATTTAAATATTTTAAAAATACAATTTACCCATAAACAAATTTCAATTTCATTACAAATTGTATTAACTTACTGAAATTTGAAATATTCTTAGAATATATCATTCTTTAATAACTTATTGAAATTTGAAATATTCTTAGATTGTAGATGATAACTATGGTCTTAGTTTAATTAGCTTGCAAATTTACTTTGAAATTCATGAAAATTCCTGTAAAATTTTGATAAAATCAAGATTTTGGGTACTTTAAAATTTGATGGCCTATTCCATTCTTCACGCAGAAACGTCATAACATTGTTTCTATATAACCTTATTGAATATTTAAATATTTTTGAAATATATCATATTTAATGATGATAAAAGTTATTTGGATATGAGAAGTTTTTTAATAAAAATATTAAATACAATAAAAATAAAATTATTAAACAATTTTTTATTACATTGAATTTGTGTTTTTATTAAAGATTACATATAATTTTTTTATTTTTCGATATGAAATTAACTTTAAAATGATTTTTTAATATAGTTTTTTTTGGGTGGTAGGAGTGGCCAAGGGGTTACTTTTAAAGTCAATGGGAAAATTGAAATTGAGTACAGTTGGGATTACTCAATTGCGCAAACAATGCAACATAAGCATATGAATTATTGCAAAGGCTCTTTATGGGCAAAGAAGTTAACATCAAAGATTTGGTGGTGTTAAGAGATTCACAATTGGCTATCCACCAGCCTAGATCCATCTTAACTTTGTATCTATCAAGCGCCCAGAGGGATCAAATCCCTCGAGGTGCAAGCCTATTTTTTGAGTGAAAAAATTGAGGAAATGTTTCCACCTCAAGAGATTTGATCTCTCTCGATGCTTGATAGATCCAGAGTTAAGATGGATCTAATTTGGTTTCAGTCATGTGTGGCCAAAGAAAGTCTAACAAACATATGATTAATTTTATCAACAAGATGTAAATTCATCTAATATTAATCATTTTAATAATGCTAAATATGTCTGAGATTTTTTTGATCATTTTAATTTTAAATTTGCTTAGTTACCTCATTTGTTGAGATGATAAATATTGTTAATAGCTTTAATAATGAAATAAAAAATTTGAATGTAAAGTGACATTGTAATAGTGTTGAATGATAGAAAATGTGAATAATAAGAATATAGTCAATTAGAAATAGTCTCGTTATGATTAATCTCAAACTATATTCTTCTACTATTCTTATTGTCGCCCTTGTTATTTTGTCATCTTTTCATATCAATTATATGAAAATGGCAGGTTAAATTGTAAACCATTTAAATCTTTAGCTCAAGCTATTTTAGTAAACATCATAACTTGTCTCTCTTTCTCTCCAATATTAATAGGTTAAATTACTATAAAATTAAAGTCAATGTACATAACTTGTGTCTCTTTCTCTCCAATATTAATAGGTTGAATTACTATAAAACAAAAGTCAATGTACATAACTTGTGTCTCTTTCTCTCCAATATTAATAGGTTGAATTACTATAACACAAAAGTCAATGTACATAACTTGTCTCTCTTTCTCTCCAATATTAATAGGTTGAATTACTAGATCGGTTTCTCATGAGAGAGGAGGTAGCGGTGAAGATCCTAACTTTCTGTCAGTGGGTTGGGGAGGAGGGTGATTCTAATCATCTTCGAGTCTTGTTAGAAATTAAAAGGCACCCAAAAAGCGGACAACTCCCTTCAAATTTAATCTAGCTTGGCTATTGAAGGATTCATATAACACTCTATTTAAAGAAACCTGGAGACCTGTGAGGTTCAGTGAAACTGGGGACAAAGCTTATCACTTTATGGAGAACCTAAAACGATGTAAGAAGGACACGACGGAATGGGCCAGAGCCAAGAAAAGGAAAGAATATGAAGACCTAATCCAAATAGGGAAGGAACTCGATGAGCTCGAAAGCCCAAAAGCTAATGGATATGAGGCACCAGAAAAAAGGGATAGGATCAAGCTGCTGGAAACCCAAAGGAGCAAAATTCTTTTAGCAAGAGAAGAACAATGGTGATTGGAAAGTAGGGCCATTTGGTTAAGGGATGGGGATGAAAACACTAAATTATTCCAAAATTATGCAAAAGGAAGAAAAATCTCAAACACCATTTGGTCTTTAAAATCAGAGGAGGGAGGGCATGCAAGGACTTTTGAGGAATTATCATCAATGGGAATAAAACACTTCCAAAATCTGTTTATAGCTCCTTCGGAAGTGTCACTAGTTGAGGTGATCCAGACGACTCAAGCTTTTCCTCGCTATGCGGATGAGGAGGAATTTGATGAGATCATGGCGGAAGTCACAAGGGGGGAGGTTGAAGGAATCATAAAATCAATGCCAAAGGATAAGACTCTCAGACCAAATGGTTGGACAATGGAGCTATTTCAACATTTTTTTGAGACAATAGGTAGTGAATTGGCTGAAGTGGTTGAATAATCTAGAAGAAAAGGTGCAATGTATGCCCCTTTTAATGCCACCTTCATAGCCCTCATTCCCAAGAAGGAAGACCTACCCTCTTTTGAGGATTTTAGACTGATCTCCTTATGCAACTGTATCTACTAAATTATAGCAAAGGTGATTACTGTCAGATTGAAGCCTTTGCTATCCAGGCATATTTCAAAAGAACAATTTGGATTCTTGGATGGGAGATAGATTCATGAGGCAATAGGCGTGGTTCAGGAAACTATTTATAGTATTAAACAAAAAGAAAGAAAAGGAGTAGTAGTGAAAATTGACCTATCTAAAGCTTATGAAAGAATTAGTTGGGTGTACCTCCATATGCTACTCATCCATATGGGGTTTCAAGTGGAATTTATAAATTGGGTCATGGGGTGCTTAACCAGTGTGATATTTGTGGTGCTAATCAATAGAGCGACATCCTCATTTTTTCAACGACAAAGAGGGCTGAGACAGAGTTTCTCCCTATCTCCTCTTCTTTTCCTCCTTGTAGCAGAAGGACTCAGACAGCTGCTTCTAGAAGCCAAAAGAAAAGAAAATATTCATGGAGTGGAAGTAGTTGTCAACATATACATAACTCATTTATTGTTTGTGGATGACATACTTCTCTTCAACAATGGGAGAAGGAGCGAAACAAAGGAGCTAAAAAGGATATTGGAACTCTTCCTCAAGGCGACGAGCATGCAAGTGAATAAGGAAAAATCCCATATGTTGTTGGAGGGATTCAATAGAATGGAAGCATTGAATATAGCTGAAGACTTTCCCTTCAAAGAACAGTTAGAAGATAGATTCAAGTATCTGGGATTCTTCCTAAATGCACACTCATACAAGAAACATGATTGGTTCTAGCTAGTAGCAAAAATAGAATATAGGATCACTCATTAAACTAGTCCTTTTGTCCATACCTGTATATTGGGCAACATTAACATTTGCCCCAAAAAGAATCCTGGAAATAATCAGATGAGTATGCAGCCGGTTTCTCCGGGCAAGTTCGGAGGAGGAGTCAGCATTGACCTAGGTGGCATGGGATAAGGTGGCAAGGCCAAAGGAGTGGGGAGGATGGGGAATAAAAGAGTTAACTGCTTTTGGACCATATCTAGTAGCTAAGTTGGAATGGAGATTAATAACCTATGGATAACAGTAGTCAAACGGAAGTACATCGATCCCATTCCTTTGTATGATTGGATCAGGAAAGAAGAAGGGGAATGCTTCAGTGGTGTGGAAAGCTACCATAGACGCCTTCAATATCATAGAACAAGGCCTTTCTTGGAAAGTAGGGAACGAAGAACAAGTCAGGATAGGGAAGGATCCATGGGTGGTGCAATGAAGGATTTTCACTTTCCCCAGGTCTTATAAACCAGCTAGGCACCAGAGGCATTCAACACATAAGCCAGATCCAGAAAAAATGTCACTCTACCATATGGGAACAAGCCTGGCTGTCCTGGACCGAATTAATCCTTAATAAAAAATGGAGGGAGGAGTGGCACAACTTCACCAAGGAAGTGACGAGGTCTAATGTCAGGCTAAGAGATAGACCAGATCAGTTGGTATGGGCAGATGGTCCCACGGGCTCTTACTCTCCAAAACAAGGATATAAATTTCTTATGTCAAGAAAATGGTGGGGGAATCAGGAATGGTGGTTTAGCCTCATATAGAAGCTAAAATGCCCAGCCAAAGCTCAGATGTTCTTTTGGTGCATTCTTAGGAATAAAGTGCCAACTTGGGATATATTAATGAGGAGATACAAGTCAGGCCCAAGGAGGTGCGCTTTATGTAAAAATGAAGTAGAAATGATCCAATATCTCTTTTTAAAATGCTCGTTCACAAAGCAAGTATGGATGGAATCAGGGAGACTGATTCAGATCAGGATGACTTGGGAAGGGTAGTCATTAGCAGAAGTATGGAATAAATGGTGGAAGGATTATCCTGAAGGAAATTTGAGGTATCTACCCCTAATCATAGTTTGGGGTGTCTGGATGGCTCGTAGCAAAATTATTTTTAAAGAACATAAACCCTTGGAAGGGCATATCATTGTAGGATGCACAAAAATTTACTCAAGTATTCCTGAGCCAATTCAGGATGCAAACCCAAGACCGATAAGAGAGGAACAAATAAAGGAAGGAACCCTGTGGGCTTATTTTGACGGGGCATCCTATCAAAATAACAAATGTGGGGTAGGATTGGTGATCCACCTAAATGAGCACAGAAGCCTCAAAATCTCGGTTGGCTTGGGGATTGGAACCAATAATTTCATACAACTTCTTGCCTTAAAACTTCTCCTTTGTTGGCTTACCCACCTAGGCATTCATTCAGTTCAAATCTTTAGGGATTAAATGAATATCATTAAATCGTTCAAAGGCATGAGCAGATGCCAAAACTACATATTATCCCCATTATTAGAAGAAGCAAAACATTTTTTTTTTGAAATGATTTTTCTCTATGTCATACATACAAGGAATGTAATAGAACAGTAGACCAGCTTTGTAAATCCGGTCTACGACAAGATATGGATAGTTGGAGGATAGAGGAAGCAGACCGGGATGAGATCCGTGTGTCAGATCAACCACCATATTCATAATGTTGACTCACAAAACTGGTTTCAACATATGATATTTTCTTATGTCAATTTTCTTGATTCCCGTCTTAGTTTCTAGTCTACAGCAGTAAAAAATATTTTCCTTATATTATCTGTAACTAAAAAACAATATCATCGACTTGGTTAAAACACTTTTTTAAAACTGTTAGTTGAGCTCATTCTCGTTCGAGTTGTTTTCCTCAACGAGGAGGCCCGGGAATGGTTCAGGACATATCTTTTGAGACTTGGGTATATACCAGTTATCTGAAATTTACTTTTGCTCTTTTTGGAGATTAGTTATTGAAAGTCGATCAATATCTTATTTGGTTGTTTTCTTCATTGAGGAGGCCCGAGATAAAATGATCAGTGAATCTGTTTTAGAAAAATGAGATGGTAGAGTTTACTGAATGCTTAAGTGCATATACTATGTAACTTTTTATTATCTTAATAAATTTTTTGATTTTTTCTTTGGGAAAAAAGAAGTCAATGTACATTATCAATATTTTTTTGTGCTTACATTGAAACTGATCCGGATCTTGGAAGGAGGCCCCCAAGATATGAAAACTTGAATTGCTAGAAGAAAAATAGGAGAATACCCAATAAACAAAACCACAAAGAAAATTTTTATTAAAACCCAAGTGGAAATAAACCAGCTAGGGCAATGGTAGCTTATCTCTGAGAAGAGATGTGGCGGCTAAATGCCTCTGAACTATAAAGATACATTGTGGTGGACAATCTGTCCTTTTACAAAATGTGACTTGTTACTTATAGTATTTTTCCATTACAATACCATGGGTCAATTCCATGGGTGAATGAATACCATGGGCGGATTTTACAATACCACGGGCGG
>APFE031504867.1:5124-17855 GCA_000404065.3 Pinus taeda | reverse complement strand
GCTTCACCTAAATAAAACCTCCTTTTTGAGTGTTAGTAAGTTAAAGAGGTTTTTGGTGTGAATATAAAAAGAGGTTTTATTTATTTACATACCTCTCGTTTATTTATATTTATATTTATTTTTCATATCTATTTTATTTACCATGGTATTTGGCCCATAAGCTTGGTATATAATTAGATGGTGATTCCTAATCCTATTTGATATATTTTTATTTATTTACCATTCGTCTTTATACCTCTTTTATATTTATTTATTTATCATAGTCTCTTGTATAAATGTGGTATTTGGCCCATGGTATTAATAATTATTTGGTCCATGGTATTTGGCTCATAGGATTCACCTAAATAAACCTCCTTTTTGAGTTTTCGTAAATATAAAGAGGTTTATGGAGTAAATATAAAAAGAGGCTTTATTTATTTACCATGCCTTTAGTTTATTTATATTTTTATTTATTTAGCATATTTTTGGAGTAAATATAAAAAAGTTTTATTCATTTACCATACCCTTGGTTTATTTATATTTTTATTTATTTACCATACCTCTATTTATTTTGAGTGTTCATAAACCTCTTTATATTTTAAATTTATATTGTGTTTATACATAATAATAATTAGATTTCTAGATTAATAGGGTGACATTAGATTAAAAATGCTAAATGTTAAACATTACATATTTACATTTACATTTATGTTTTTATGTGAGATCTACCCCCATATTGGGCTAAAGCAATCACCTTGTCCATGTATCTTTTCCTAAGGGTTGCAAGTTGTGAAGCATTATTGATCCAATCAAGAATATGAAATCAACCTTCTCTACTATTAGCTTATTTCAGGTGTTGAAAATGAATGACTATGCTCCTGATGATCTCACCAACAAAAGTGTAACATTGGACATAGGAGTCTTAATGAGAAATGGTATTCCTTCCCTCGCAACTATTCCTTAACAATGGATGTAGTATGCAATGTAAATTTTTTGTCTGTATCTATCGGTCTTTTGGAGAGTTTACACCTCTAAGATAATGTATCCTTTAGGATAGTAATATGACACATATATTTTGATAACAAAGACCACACCCTAAAGTTACATGTATAGTTGGCCTTAAAAGATTATTATTGTACTCACTTGCTATACAGTCTGTGATGTAGGCATGGATTTTGATTTAATACAATATTCTCATCATGGTTATATATATATTTGTTTCTGATAATAATAGTTCGAAGGAAGTGTCTTTGTACAATTATTTAAGAATTAATATCCATAATAAATTGAATTGGAACTGTATCATTGAGAAAATGATAAATGAAGAGTCAAAAGCTTATTATTGAGTTGAAAGAAAATGAAACAAACATTTAACTATGAAGAAGAAAAAATCTCCTCTTGGGAGACTCTCATCACTCTTGATATCTTATATAGATGTAAAGTTTTTGTATGCAATATGACCCATAAACTGTCTTGTATATTCCACTGGATAGTTTGTCACAACAAATCTTAAAAATAAAAAATATATTCTAATATAGTTTCATTTCTCTTTGGGTTTATAAATCTATAGATTATTATTAGTAGTGTATGCACGTGAATTAAAATTATGGATAACAATAAAGAACAATGTAATAAAATATAACACACTCACACACAAATTTGACACAAGATATGACATGGGAAATTACTTTGAGAGAAAAAACCTAGCTGTAACATGAGGCTTCTTTGTTCTCTTTCTTTGAGTAGAAAATGTTTACAAGTACGGAGAAGTATGGCTTGTGGCATGTGGGTTACTACAATGAAAAAATGCTCTCTATGTTCTTTACCTCCTTTCCCTCTTAGCTATTTTTTCTCAACTATGGAACATATGCACTCGAAATAATGGAACCCCTATTCCTCCTAGTAGCTTGGTTATAACACAACCCAAAAACCTACTATTTGTTAGGTCTAACTACCTCAACTCCTAATCAGAGTTGCAATATAGAATCTTTTATAGTCTACTACACCATAATCACGAGGCTAGCCCCCTTTTTTTATAAATAATGGGAGTTGATGTGGCATTCTCTCAAATTATGGTGGTGAAAACATGAAGGTCAACTTTTGAGTGGCATAACTTTCACATATAGACTCTAATTGACATGACTCTTGTGTTGTCAGAAAGACATATGTGTGTAAGATATGAAAAAAAACATGGTGCTAAAAAGGAAAAGTTTTACCCCAAAAAATGACATTTGATCCTTGAAAATGCTTTCGGAAGGTTTCAAACGTCAATTTGCCAAATAGGGTCCTGCTGGTAAAAACGATCTTGTGAGATAATTCCGCCACTTTTTCCACTATGAAACCATCAAGATGGATGACAAGAAAAATAATGATCTAATTTGAATCACACCTCCCCATTTTTGGAGGCTTTTGGTTTCCAAAATCTAATATTTAATGAGGTGAGGAAATTTGTCCTCCACCTTCTCTCGAGTGTACAATTTAACTTTGCTTGGAATTTGTTCTTTCAACCCAATCTGCCAAAGGTCATGCTCTGTCATCTTTTAGTTCTAGACCTCTTTTGAAACATTCTATCTTTTGTTAACTTTGCCTAAGAATTTGGTGCCAAATCCTCCATAGAAGGTAGGACCTATTCCTCTTCCCGATCTAGCATGGAAGGGACATAGAGTTTTATAGTCTCTACAATCACAACCGCGTATATTCACATATAAGGTGGTAAACTAAGTCGATAAGCATTATCACCAACCTTTTCTAGTATCTCGAAGAGACCATACCATAAAGCCTTGATTTTCTTACTAGGCCCTTGTAGCCTCTCCTTGTTCAATTGTAACCATACTTTGTCTCCCACCTTGAACAATTTATTTGTTCTATCCCAATCATGTCTAGCCTTATATTTATCCCATGAATTATGCAATGTCTCTTGTACCTATATATGGATCTACCTAATCTTCTTTATAATTTTTTCAACCCTCAAGTTGTCTTCTATAAGATATTCCCTCACTCATACTTATTACCCATATGTAATGTCCAAAGCTGAAAGAAACAAATATCCAAAACAAGTTTCAAATGGGGAATGTCTAGTAGAAGTGTGGACTTCTTTGTTGTAAGAATGTTCTATATATACCATATTTTCATCCAAAGTATCTGGATGCTTCTGGTTGTACCCCTTCAGAAGCTGCACCAAAATCCTATTGACTACTTATTTCTGCCCATCTATTTGCAGATAAAATGTTGCAGATCTCTTCAACTTTGTGTCCATCTTCTCCCATAATGTAAATCCATTTAATGAACATAGGAATATTGTGTCCCTGTTCGAAATGATGCTCCTTGGTATCCCAAAGTGCACCCAAACATGTCTAAAGAATAAGTTTCACTACTTCTTTCCCACTAATGGTCTTTTTAGAAGGAATTAGAACACCCATCTTATTGAACCTATCAACTACCATGAAGATGTAGTCACGTCCCTTATTGGATGTTGGTAAACCTCCCGCAAAGTCCATGGAAATGCTTTCCCAAGGATGAGTGGGTACATGTAAGAGATGATATAGACCCTATTTCCTATTGATAGGTTTGCTGGTACAACAAATCATGCATCATCTTATGAACCTAGCTACCTGCTCTTACATCTTGGGCTAATACACATACCTTTGCAAATTGGTGATGGTCTTCCCTACACCAAAGTTCCCTGCAACCTTGGAGGTGTGAGCCTCTCTAATCAACTGCAATCAGTCACCTTTAAGAACACATAGCTTATCCAACCTATAGAGTAACCCATCTTGGAGATCCTAGTCAACAATTTGTCACCATCATGTTCATGCCTATGAATTTGAAACCACTGAAACACATCCTTGAAGTCCTCATCCTCTATATATGCCTCCTTGTATCCATCATGGGTGAGTGGATCCATGCACATAAGAGTCCCCAAAGGTGTGATCTTTGATGTGGGTGTCCTTGAAAGAATATTTACCAACGTTTTTGTGTTGCCCTTCTTATACTTGAACACCAAATGGAATTGTTGTAGAAACCACATCCACTTGTAATTCCTGGTCTTTTGTAGCTTACTCTAGGCCTACAGGTACTATAGTGGCTGGTGATCTGTCTAGATTATTTTCTCCTTTCCCATTAGATAGTGCTTCCACTTCTTCACAAATTTCACTAGGGCATATAAATCCTTTTCATAAGTAGGGTAGTTAAGCACTGCCCCATGAAATACTTTAGAATGGTTGAATACAAGACTTCCTCCCTACATTAAGACCACTCCCATAACATACCCACTCACATTTGTCTCCAATTCAAGGGTTGCTTCAAGTTTGGTAATATTAAAACTGGGGCTTCAATGATATTCTTGTTTATCTCCTCGAAGGCACTCTGCTAACCCTTTCTCCACTGGAAATTATTACTACTTGTTGTTATGGCATGGAATAGTGCTACTACCATTGAAAACGAGGCTATGAATTTCCTCAGGTACAATGGTTCCTCAAAGAAACTCCTAACCTCAAAAACATTAGTAGGCACCGACTATTTCATGATGGCCTCCATCTTGGTGGTATCTATCTTTAGCTCTCCTCCACCTAGAACATACGCCAAATACACTAAAGACTATTATGCAAACTAACACTTCTTAAGATTTGCTAACAGTTAGTCCTTTTTTACTGTCTCCAACATCTATGTCAAATGTGATATGTGCTCCTCACAGGTAGCATGGTATACCACTTTATCAGCCAAATAGGAAATATTAAATGAATCTATAAAAGGGAGAAATACATCATTCATTAATCGTATAAATGCAATTGGTTCATTACATAGGCCAAATGGCATGACTAACAACTCATACAAAACTTTCATGGTTTTGAAGGAAGTCTTCCAGGTATTTTCTTCTCTGACTCAAACCTAGCGATATCGAGACTTTAATTCAAATTTGGTGAAGTAGTTTGCTTGTTGTAACTGATCCAGTAGATCATCTATCCTTGGAAGGGGATACCTATTCTTGGGTGTGATTTTTTTCAATTCCATGTAATCTATACACATCCACCAAGTCCCATCCTTCTTTGGCACAATTATGATGGTTCACACACATGGTAATGTACTCGATCGAATGATACCCTATTTAGTAGTTGCTGCAACCTGTTTCTTCACCTCACTTACTTATATGAAAAACATCCTGTACAACCCAATTTTTGGAAATTGGGAGTCTAGTAATAGGTGGATCTCCTGCTTCACTTCCCTCTTAGGTGGTAACCTTTTAGGTTCTTAGAACAAATCCTTGCATGGACATGGAAACTCTTCCGATTGTTGTTTCTATTTCATAGTACCCCTTCAAGGATTCCTTACCTCTTACTGACTCTTCGACATATTCGTTTTATCTTAAAAAGATTAAAACATACTTCTTGCTGGAATTGATCAATTTCTTGCATTGGTTGGCACTTACCAGTGAAATTTTTTATTTTCCTTTGTGTACATTGATGGTGACCAATTTTCCATCCTTAACGAGCTGATATGGTTTGCCTCTATGCATGAATATTTCATCTCACATGCACATGTAGGGATTCCCAAACATGAATCCACATATATCAAGGGGAACCACATCTAGTTCTACTTTATCAATAAAATAAACATTGACAACAAATCTAAATTTGGCTTGTTACTTTCAGTTGTGGATCCCTTTTTACCCATACCAGTGGATATGGGATTGGATGATCATGAACTTCCAATCCCAATTTGTTGACCCACTTTGTTGCAATGAGACTTGCCTGCGATCTCGATTCAAACAAAGCATCAATATGCCTTCTTGACTTGTATCTTTATATGAAGGAGTTTGGTCATCTCTTTCTCTTCATGTTGTTGAAGGCTACTTAGATTCACCTCCTTCTACGTTGACGTATAAACAATCTTCTCAAGAATTTATAATCTAATTTCAAATTGGTTGCTCGAAACAATGGCCATGCTATTATTATTTTGATTGTCCTTGTTTTTATTCTTCGAGTTAACATATAGATGCAACTTCCAACACTTATCCTCTGCATGGTCGTTAATATCGTAGTGATTGTAATGGTTGCTAGGATCTTTTCACTGATGTGCGATGACTATCATATTTTTATCTTTCCCCCTTTCTTCTTCTTCTTCCCCTCCTTAGAAGTGCCTTGTTTCTCCTTCTACTTCAATGCACATAGTTGTGATTTCTTTAGGCCTATGTTCTCCAAGTACTGTGTTTGTACATAAGCCCTACCCACTAATATTGGCTTGAACAACATCACTTGCCACCACATATGGTAGTGTAGGCCCCAAAATACATTTGAGTTCTTTAGGGAGATACCAAACAATATGACCATCTTTTTGAACTTTGTCATGTGCTCCTGCATGATTTTCCCCAACTTTTTCCTGAAGTAGTGCCACCAAATCCATTGTTCCTCTACAGACCCAATAAGGTAAAACTATGACTTAATGAGAGTTTTAAATTCCTCCCTCTTAGCCATTGGAGGATCTCACTCCAACCTAAGGGTCTTTGTGTGGCTTTCCCACCAAGTCAGGGAACAACCCTCTAATTTTAGTCGCATAAACGAAATATTATGTTCTTCCTTAATGTGGTGGACACTAAAATTCACTTCCAGTTTCTACAATCGCTAATTTAGAATTAGAGCATTGATCTCGTTGTGGTACAACTTGATATCAACCTTCACTTCCATTTTAAATAGGGATTGTCAAGGATTCATGATACTCAGACTAGGTTGATCTTTTTCGGGTCCTTTCTTTGCCTGGTTCTATATTTATTCCTAATCTCCCGATCCCAACTAAGATTTCTCCTTTGCATTATAATTCCCATCTTCTCTAAATATCCTAAGCTTATTTCTCAGGGTTTCCACGAGGATATTTACATTATGATTTATATCCACTTCTTGTTATTTCGTTTGCAAAAATCTCTCCTTTGCAAGATCGTAAGGGTTATTCATATATTTGCTGGCCAAAATTATAATTTTATGAATTTTGGCCCAGCTGATATAGATACCCTGCAAATCTCCATGATATACCGAAAGAAAATCTGGCTCCGATACCAATATGATCTGTAAACTATCGTGGATATTCCACTAGACAGTTCATTGCAACAAATTGTAAAAATCCAGAATCTACACTATTACAATTGCATTACAATTTAGATATATAGATATATAGATTATTGTTAATAGCGTATGCATGTGAATTAAAATTATGTATAAAATTAGAGAACAATGAAAGAAAATATGACACACATACTTGACACAAGATGTGACCTGTGAAACCCTTTCGAGAGAAAAACCCAACGAGAAGGTGAGGCTTCTCTACTCTCTTTCTCTAGGTATAAAATGCATGAGTACAAGGAAGCATGGCATGTGGCCTGTGGGCTACTACAATACACAAATCCTCTCTATGTGCTTTATCTTCTTTCCCTCTCGACTAGTTTTACTCAGTTATGGAAAAAATGCACTTGAAATAATGGAACCTATTTTCTTCAAAGTGGCCCAGTTATAACACAACCCAGTAGCCTAGTAGTGGTTAGTTTTGACTACCTAAAATCTTATCTAGAGCTACAATATAGATTCTTTTACATCATAATCACGTGATTAGTCCCTTTTTCATGAATAAGGGGGGCTGACATGACATCCTCTCGAATTATGGTGGTGAAAACAAGAAGTTCAACTTCTGAGTGACATAACTTTTACATACATACTCAATTGATGTGATTATTTCATTGTTGGAAAGGTCTGTGTGTGTAGAATACGAGAAAAAGGTGTGGCACTAAATCATAAAATTTTTACCCCCAAAAAATGTCGTTTGATGCCTCAAAATGTTGCCGGAAGGTTTCAAACCCCAATTTTCGAAACTAGGTTGCGTTGGTAAAAGGGGTCCTATGAGCTAATTCCACCACTTTTTCCACTCTAAAAGCATCAATATGGATGAAAAAATTGTAATGATCCAATCTAGATTACAATATTTCTAGAAAATCATGGGAAAAATGAAAGAGTTTCAAAATAATTTTATAACTTAATAACCCCAAAATTAAATTCAATACACCTTCTCGTATCCTCATAAAAAAAAAAAAACATTTCCACCATTGAGATCACAACTATGCTTAGGTGCTTATTTTACAAGAGCAAGGTAAACAACATGGAAGACAAGAAGGAAGAATCTCTCCAAAATTTCTTTAAACTCTAGTCAAAATCACCAATAGCTCAAGGAGTAAGGTATAAGGATACTAAATCTCCCCTAAATCGTTAAGGAATGTAAGAAAGTGTCATTTTGTATTATACCAATAGTATTAAAAATATTTTATTATATCTAATTGAAGAAAATCTATTATGATCGAAAATATTGGAGGATTAAATAAAATTAAGATAATAAAAAGAGGTAGTGATGTAGGGGCATCAATCAAAGTTTTACTTAGACTTCTAGGAAGTCAAAAGAATCTTTACTAGAGGTGTTGGTTTCTCAATTTTCTCATTCTGTTGGGTGTATATTATGAGGAATAAAATTAAGTTTTAATATTTTTTGTTAATCAGTTTGAAAAGTCTCAAAGAATTCAATCCTAAGCCAAAATGGGGCCGTTTGATCCAATTTCCATGGATATGAACAAACCCAAGTATGTGTTTATGTTAGATTTGAGTGTTAATGAAGGTTGTATTTTGTGGGTCATTAACATTTGCAGTGTGACCTGTGTTTCTTATCTAATTTTCGTAATCCCCTGTGAAATTATTGTTCTCTATGTTTTATTACCTATAGTGGCATGATAATAATCCCTAATTTTCTATGTTAATTGAATTGAGGTATGTTGGAATAATTTTATGAGATCTAATGAGAATTGAACAAATTCCTTTTCATAGATCATCCTGAGTGTTGTAGTGTTGTTGTTTTTTCTTTCTTTCTTGGTGTAAGTGAGTTAAGGGTGTTTTTAGGTGTGCAGAGGTTGATTCAAAACCTTTTTAGCATGCCACATTCATTGTCATATTAGAATCTCAAAGGAGATTAACCGGAGGAGATTCATTGAGCATAAAGAAAATGATTGAGGAAAAAGGATGAAATAATTTCTTAATGGAGGCTAAGGAAGTCCCAATCCAAACAATTGTTGTAAATTGAATCTCCAGCTAAGTGTTTGAAAAGGATGAGACTCGTTAGTTGTTAGGGTGAGAACTAGAATTAATTTTCATTGATTGAAATATTTGTCTCGTGAAATTTTAAAGGTTGCAAGGGTGGTGTTGTTAGAAAAGTCTAAGACCAAGATTTGAGCATGTGGAAATAAGCGTGGGTTAGATGCTTGTCCCACCAGAGCTAGGGATAACATCGAAGCTGTCAAGCGAAACATAATTAAGGCCTATAATTTGGGGGTTTTTGACTCAGTCTGAAGGGATGAGACTAAGGAGCCAACGTTGGGTTTAACAATTAAAACAAAGACATACATATAATTCACAATATTGGTTTGCATCAATTAGTCAACACTAATATAGAAAATCAAAAGTATAGCTTAGGTTTGACTAGCCCAAAGATGTCAATCAATATTGCTAAAATAATAATAAACTCTCACAAGTTGTATAATGAAAATCAACATTGTAAAATTCTCAAAACATCTTCAGATGAAAGAATATGTCCTCTTTGTGATATTAAGAGGGTTAAAGTTGAGAAGGATTCACTTTTAAAGTTTTCTAGGCATACTTAAACTAAATCAAAATTTCAAAATATGTGTCAAAATATTAACCTTCATAATCTTACAAGTCATAAAAAATATAGTGATATTAAAACCATTTTCTCAATATTTTTCATGCACCATATTTTTTTTAGAAAGTCCAAATAGTTACTTTAAATATTTTTTAAAATCCGATATACTTATTATTTTAATAGATGTTAATAATAATTATTAAAATATTTAAAAATATATTATGAAAAATGTTAATACCTTTTTTTGCTAAGTTATAAGCCTTTGTAATGCACTTGTACAAAAACTACATGCAGGGGAGATCTGAGGCCCGATTAAGAGTTAAGAAAGTGAAAAAATAGGTAGAAACATTATCCTGAAAAGGGGAAACTAGATGTAGAAAATATTTGCATCATTACATACAAAGTAAAAGGGAAAGGAACCTAAAAAAACTGACACACTTTGTGGTGGCTACATAGAAAACTACTTTGAGATTCGTGCTTTTCATGATGAGTTCTTTGGAGGGTTAAGTTCCTAGACAATTGAGCAGGGCTCATAATAATATTTTTCATCGGGAATGAGGTTCCCCATGGAAGTAGGCTGATCGGACATCACTGGTTCCACTATTTGCTGGGAGGTGGTGTGATGTTGTGGCTATTGACATGGCCACCTTTACTGCTTGAGGGACCTATTATCACTCAGAAGTTTTCCTTGGTTGTGAAAGGAAACTCACTGAGGAAACTGCCAGATCACTTTAAGATTAAAGGTTGGCCCTTTAATCTGGAGGGCGATTTCTCCTTAACTCTACCACTCAATGTCCCTTTAGTAGTAGGTCATTAAGCTCATTGGCTAGTTTTGGTTTGATAAAATGAATTTTGGTTTGGAAATAAATGTAAGGGACCATTGCACATCGAGTTTTTGACATAAAAATATGCTAACTATAGGCTCTATGAACACATTTGACAGAGGAAAGATAACTTTAGGTTTCTTAGACAAATCATAACCAAGATAATGTAGAATATAGTAGGAAGTAAACTGTTGGATAGTTGGCGTTATCTGGATGGCCAATGGCCTAGTGAAGTTATCTTCAAGTGTGTTGGCATTGATGTCAGTAGCCATGCTGGGGAGATGTGTTGGGAAGTGGGCATTGCCTAACTATTGGTAGGAGTGTTGGCATTGATGTCAAATAGAATATCTTGGAAGCTTGTTGCAACATATGTTGACTAGCTTGGAAGCTTGTTGCAGTAGATGTTGAATAACTTGGATTCCTGTAGCAGTAGATGTTGGCAGTGATGGCCCAGGAGGAATCCTATGGATTTTCACGGCTTAGAAGGATTCGTATGATAGCTACAAGATTTAGGTACAGAATCATCATCGCAACAGGCTTAGTGAAAAATCCATAAAATGATGACTACTCTGTTTCCCTGCAGGAATCTCATGGTAGCCGCAAGCTTCCTGTAGAAAATCATCATAGTAGCAGGCTTATTGGAGAAGCCATAAAATGATGATTACAATGATGGACCAGATGGAAGGACATGATAGCTGCAGGCTTCATGCAAAGGACCACCATGGTAGATGTGATTCCAGTTGTTCGAAGAGTCAAGAAGAAGAATAATGTCAAAGATATTGGAGGCATATTAGAGGTAGAATTTGGGCTAAAAGACTACATCATACCCTCTCCATTGGAAATTCCTCTAGAAGATATTTTCAACGATATGTGGAAGTCCAAAAACGGACTCCTGGTTCAAAAGTTATGGCATGATGAAGTTCAAGGATTGAAGCCTTAAGAAGGAATATCAAAGGTATGATATATCGAAGATCGCATATCGGAGGCTCGATGACATTGGAGGTCTAGTGACATCATTCATATCAGTGATCACACATCGGAGCATCAAGCATATCATTGATCGCACATCAGAGCATCAAGCATATTAGCAATCGCAACATTAGAGCATCAGAGATATCGAAAATTGCATATCGAAGGAGATCTAAACATCGGCCATCAAAGGATTGGAACTTATGGAGGTGAAAACCTTTAAAAATTTGTGATATTATTAAAAGTTTCTATAGCATTAAAAACCACTAGGGAGTGTCGATAAGGATTAACAAAGGATTTCATCACAAAACCAAAGGTGTGCGGAGCTTTTTTTATCTCTTCTAGTAGGACACATGGTAGGATATGATTAGATTTGACTAGGGTACATGGAAACATGTGATTAGCTACAATAAGGAGAAATGGCAACATCTAATTGGTTCTGATAAGGTAAAGTGGCAGTTGATGTCAACACGATGTGGTAGTATGGTAGAACACATGGCAGGCATATTCAACCATATTGGGTGGTCTAATGGGCCATAACCAGCTGACACATGTCACCTCTAAGGAGTCAAAATCTGGCAATGATGACATCATATTGGAAGTTGATGATCGAAGGATTGAAAATATCGCAACTCCAAAGTTAAATCCCTGATCTAAAACTTTCGAAGGCAGGGGATCCAATATTTGGCTAGCACATGGTCAAGAAGAAACTAATAGAACCAAAGGCGTAGAGCAAGGCTTAGCACCTAAGTGTTGTGGAGCATATTAGAGGTTGTAGATTTTGGAACTTTGCCTTACATGAGTTATTGAAATATTTCTGATCAGAAAATCTTCGTGGAGCCCAGAAAACCAAGGACGCTGATCCATATTTAAACAGGAACGCAATAAAATACAGAGATAACCATATACACAAAGATGCAGTGGAAATAATTCTTCATTTCATTAATGGAAAATACTGACATATGCTTACAACCATAATTGGAAATAAACCAGCTAGGGCGATGGTAGCTTATCTCTGAGAAGAGATGTGCGGCTACATGCCTCTGAACTGTTCCGAACTGTGTTACAATGAGGCTCGAAGGCCTATTTTTTGTTGATAAACAATGAAAAACCCTTAACATTCCAAAACCTAACCCTAGGAGATGAAACGCCAAACTGTGGGCCCCGTTTGGGGGTAAGTTGGTACATCAACTTCCCGGGGTCGTAACATTAGCATATGATCTCCGTTTGACGCGTACAATAGCCATTAGAAAGATCTATTCAAGCACTATCATTGTTGGA
>APFE031504854.1:38960-59020 GCA_000404065.3 Pinus taeda | reverse complement strand
CCTCTCTGATTATAGGTAGGCTAGGACCTATACTCCAAAGCTTGGTTAGTGGTTACCCCGGCTGTATTCCCTTGGGAGTCATAGGGAACAACCTGGGTGTTAACACCATTGAACATGGTCTACCATTGGTCTGAGTAAAACCCCTCAGCACCAAGGGCATCCCCTTGAAGCCCAAACATCTCTGATACCAAATGCAGGTTTTAACCCTATATAGAAATTACATGCAAATACATTCTAGAAACAAAAAATAAACAATGACGATAATATAAAACAAATACACGTCAATTTTCCTTTGGATCCCAAAACAAGAACTAGCATATTGATTTTCCATTATGTTCCTTTCAATGTTACAATACATGTATATACATGCCAAAGAATTCATAAACCATAATCCATTAACCATATAATAGAACATAATTGTAGTTCCCTTGACTAGATCTATGAAATACCATGGGGAGAAAAGCATCATGCCCGTAGCCATGTGAAAAATTCATGCGCAAAACCAGTGGCAGGTTCGTTGATTTGGACTTATGCAGGAACACAAAAAATAAACAAAAATACCCATATACACAAAAATGTAGTGGAAATAAAACTTAATTTCATTAATATCAAAGAATTGAAATATGCTTACATACAAAAAAAAAAAAATAGCTCAAGTGATGGTATCTTATATTTGAGAAGAGATGTGGCAGCTACATGCCTCTAAACTGTGTTACAATGAGGCTCAAGGGCCTATTTATTATTGAAAAACAAGAAAAAACCCTAAACAAATAAAACCTTAACCCATGGAGATGGAACACCAAGATTTTGTAGGCCTCGTTGGGGTTATTCGGGCAGCCCATTTCCCAGGGTCGTAACTTGGTCATATTATCTATATTTGGTGCGTACAATAACTTGTTGGAAAGATATGTCCAAATAATATAGGATTTATAGTAGGTTTGTAGCCTAGGCCCATGCCTATAGTTATGGGGCTGCTACAGATCTCAAAAAAATGTCTTTTACAGGGTCAAAAGTGCTCTAGAAGTTTAGGACCCAAAAAATTGCTAAAAATAGTAAATGCTGCAATAAACAAGGAAAGAGATGAAACCAACTGGAGATCTAGTTGGAACAGGTGGGTGGCCACCAATATCCACCTAGATCATTCCTCCTTCCTTAGGAAGCAATTGTCCCCATTGCATGCAGAGCCTCCATGAGGTGAGGAAATTTATGTTGAACTTGGTCCCTGGTAAACCCCTTGCCCTAGTGAAGGAGTTGGCTTTCTTTGACAACTCGATATAGTTGGATCCTCTGTTGGTGAGTGTTCTTGATCTGCATGTCCATGATCTAATCAAGTGTGTCATGTTCCATTTAGTCTGGGTTTAGCTCTGTTGGTGTGAGTTGTTCTACAATGTTGGATGTGTCTAGCAATGGTGGAGAGTATGGTCGAAGGTGTTGGGAGTGGAATCCCCCCTAAGGCATGTTTTTGGGCTTAAAGCCCAATTTTTGACCAAGTCCATTGTAAAGAATCCACGATTTGTGGGCGCAGAGCACGAATTCATAATAGAGTCACAGGGTTGTCTGCCCTTGTTTTTGTAATGTAATGTCAGTTTGAAAGATCTACCCATGGTCCACAGACCATGGGATTGTATAAATAGAGCGAGGATCTAAGTGTAGAAAAAGTAAAAGGAAAAAAGGAAAAAATCATGATGAGTCTAAGAGATTTATGAAACATTGAGTCAAGTGTAAATCGTGTCTTTGGGTCGTAAAGTAGGAGAAGGCTTTGCAGCTAAGTGCGCAGAGGCCTAGTAGTCTGTAGCTGAGTGCATAGGGAAGGTTGAGTCTGTAACTGATTGAAGCATTAATAAAGACAAGTTATATCATATTTCTATGTATCTTTTCCTATTTTATGTATTATTAGGTATGAAGCGCAAGTTTACTATTTATTTACTATGCGAACTCATATGAATTTACTGAATAAGTAAATATAACATAAGGCATCCTTTTATGCGAAGGTAACTAAATGGTGTAAGAAGATAAGTAATACCTCTTGTGTGACTTAGAGAGATAGTGCAGAGCGCTGCTACATGAGCACAGAAGCCCCACAGTCCCTGGTCAGGGCTACATGGAGGCAAATATATTAGGGTGCAAAGGCTAGGGAAGTGTGTGAAGTAACCTACAGGAAAGAACTAATAGTTGGACTTCATCAAACCCTCAAACATCTCAAGGGTGCAAAATCCTAGTTCTAGAACCCCCCCACACTACTTTCGGTGAGACCTCAGTCCACGCTCCATGGATTGTTTTTGAAAGGGCCAGTGGTGCAATGATTTGTTTGGCTATTTAACTATGAACCTAGGTCAGGCCCCAACAAGCCAATAAAAGGCGGTCTATATTGAACATTGGGTGCAAACCAAGGAATGGTGGAATGATGAGCTCTACTGAATTTTCCCCTACATCCTTGGTGATGGTGTATGTCCCATATCAGAGTAGCTGAAGCTTGTGGTAGGGTCCAGTGAGGCACTCCTTCTACAAATGTAGCTAAACTTTGTCACCCACCTAGAACTTGTGCAACATGCGATGTTGATCATGGCGTTACTTGTACTTAGCTTTGGATTTGTCCAATATATCATGCACCTGTTGGAAAATGTGTTGAATCCTCTCAATGAAGTTGTTAGCCTTGTTGGCTTAGGACTGGATGTGAGCCAAATCTACTTGAGTAGCTACAAATGGTATGGACACATCAATGGGCATAGTGGCTAGTCTCCCAAACCTACCTTAAAGGGTTGTGGCCTGTTGAGCTATGGAGAGATATTTTGTAGCTTTGTTGGACATAGGGTGGATTTCATCCCATGTGCATGGATTCTTTGAGTTGTACATGCACAAAATGTGTACGATCATCTTGTTGACGACCTTTGTTTGGCCATTAGTTTGGGGGTGGAAAGTCATTGGCTTAGTAAGTTTGGTATCCAACATTGACCAGAGACTTGACCAAAATGCACTTAGGAATTTGTTATCCCAATCTGAGATAATGGCTTATGGGATCCGAAAGTGTACCCACACTCTCTCAGAAAAGAGCTTAGCAATGGCCTCTATTGTGATACGCTTCTTGCAATTTGCCATAATGGCCATCCTAGAGAATCTACCGACGACAATAAAAAAGTAGTCATTGTCATGCTTAGTGGAAGGAAGGCTCGACATGTAATCCATGGAGATGGATTCCCAAGGTCAAATAGGAGTAGGCAAAGGAGTATATAGGCCTTCCTTCTTGATGGTTGGTTTATAAATGGCATAGGTGGTGCATGATCTAATGTACTTCCCAACATCTTAACAAAGGTTTGGGCAATAAAAAAACTTCTGCAGCACTATCACTGTTTTTTCTACTCAAAAATGTCCAACAACTGACGACTATAGCGCACCTCCCAAATAATCTTGGCACGCTCACTTAAAGGAGCATAGATGTGTCCCAGGTGGCATAATAGTGCATCCTAGAGGTGAAAATTTGGAACTTTATAACCTTTGAGGAGTGTGTCATATGTGCTACTAAATTCTGGATGGATCTTGTAAAGATGCAACCACCCCGAAGTCTCATTCCCACAGGAGTCGATCATAGTGATCAATGCCATGATTGGTGGTCGGCTGAGGCAGTGTGCAACATTATTGGTGCTTCCCTTCTTGTACTTAATATTCAAATGGAACTATTGTGGGTATGTGGACCATTTCTTATGGCGATCATTCTGCAACTTCCCTTGTGTCTATCTAGACTAGAGGGGTCGGTGGTCTATGTGGATGATCATTTCCTTCCCCATAATGTAATGCTTCCATTGAAGGCATACCTCCATAATGGAAGACATTACTTTTTCATAAGTGGGTTACTTTCAAACTATGTCTGAAAGTGTCTCACTGTGATAAGCCACTAGATGCCCTTGCTGAGTAAGAACTGCACCAACAGCATAGTCAAAAGCATATGTCTCAATCTCAAATGGTTGTTGTAGGTCTGGTAATGTGAGAACTCGTGCAAAGTAGAGGTGATTCTTCAACTCAGCAAACACCTTCTATTGGGTTTCAAAACAAAACAAATTTTCTTTTGCTCCACCCTTGGTGACGTGACTTGAAGGCAAAGTGATATGAAAGAAGCCCAACACGAACCTACGATGGAAATTGGCAAGACTTAGAAATATGCAGAGCTCTATTAGAGTGGTTGGGGCTGGCCAATATCGAATGACCTGTATCTTGGCAGGGTCCACATGCACACCCTTTTCATCAATGATGTACCCCATATATTGAACGTGGGTCATGCCAAAAGTGTATTTATCCAAATTGGCACACAACTTGTGTTCTCGTAGGGTCTGAAGGACCTGTCAAACATGGTGGAGGTACTCTTCCCAACTTTGGCTGAAGATCAAGATTTCATGTAAATACAACACCACGAATGCATTGGTGAAGGGTCGCAAGATGTCATCCATCAATCTCATGAAGGTTGCAGTGGCATTCATTAACCCGAAAGGTATGACCAAGCATTCGAGAAGGCCCTCCTTGGATTTGAAGGCAATCTTCCACACACTAGAGGGTTTTATAGGTACCTATTGATAACCGAACTTCAAGTCAGTATTGATGAAATATTCCCCCCCCGGCCTTGAGCTGGTCCAGAAGGTAATCAATCCATGGGTTTTTGGTACCTATTCCATACAGTGATCTTGTTCAGCACCCGATAGACAATACAGAGTCTCCAGGTCCCATCCTTCTTCTATACCAATACAATCAGGCTCCTACAGTGTGATGAGCTTGGCCTAATGTGCCCTTTCTGCAACAACTCCTAAATATGCCTCTTGATCTCATCATTCTCCAAAACAGTGTTGATAGATTGATCCATTGGGTAGTGGCTCTCCCGGTGTCAGATCGATGGATTACTTGACTTGATAGTGCAAAGGTACCCCTATAGGTGAGGCGAAAATGTCCTTGTACTCCTCCATGACCTTGTGCATCTGCTGCTTCTATGCGGAGGATCCCTATCTAGAAGCCATGGCCACAACCTTCTTCTTTCCATGAGGGAAAATCATAAGGAAAACAAACTTCCTAGTCTAGGAAATGTTCTTATTACATTTATTTGTAGTTATCAAGAGATGGTGGTAGGTGGGGATACCTACAGTATCCTGTACAACTTATTGCCCAAAGTAATAATCAAAGAGCGAGTTCTAGACTCATATATAGCATCCCGCTTCCACAAGTATGGTTTTCCTAATAATACATCACAAAGTTCAAGAGGAGAAACATCACACAATACCTCATCAATGAAGGGCCTGATGTTGTAGGGGATGTAACACTATTGGCTCACGCGGAGATCTCATACTTGGTGAAACCACCCAATGGAGTATAGTTGCAAATTTGATGTAGTCAGTAGGCCCAGCCACCTCACGACCTCTACTGAAATGAGGTTATTTTGGCTCTCGCTGTTGACAATGAACTGCAACGGAGAATCCTTCACCCACATATGTGAGTGGAAGAGGCGTTCCCCCTCCTCTGGATCTTCAAGTTCATTCTTCTAGATCTTAGTGGTAGCCACGATGGCACTAGGATTTGCATCAATGATCTGCATTCCTTTGTCATTCCCCTTGTCATTTGTCGACTCAAATTCAGAACATGCGTCCGCTTTAGAAACCTTCAGCTTGACCACCGACATTTGCTTGGCCCGACACCCACTTGTGTTATGAGTGGAGCTATTACGGAACTCACACCATTTTCCCATGTCCTTCCTTTTCTTTTTAGTGTTGTTATTTTCTTGAAGCTTTGGTAGGCTATCCTAGATCACCCCGTTGTTGGATTTTTCCTTTTCTCTATGGTTTAGGGGTGCCTTTTCCTTGCTTTGGATTCGTAGATCAAAAGTCTCGTTTCTTCTATTTAAACTTCTTCTCAAAATCGACAGCGTATCGATCCGCCATGTCAACTGAGGGGATGTCTAGGAACTCCATCCCATCCTGGATGTACTTGTGTAGAGAAACATGGTACTTGAGTGCCAAATTCCACTCAGAATCCTTGATAACCAACTTCATGCGAAGGGTATGGAAAACATTTGTAAACTCTGACACATCTTGGTCCCTTCCCTTCCATAGTGTGGTCCACTTTATGTATTTATCTTCATAGCTCCTGACAGGGTAATACTGTTCCTTGATGGAATTTCAGAAATAATTCCAAGTGGGTGTGGTTGAAAACAGTGAGGATTCCCTCTCATCATTTTTTTCACTGTAGGTTTCCCACCAGTCCTTGACTTGTGGAGTAGTTTTGAAAAGTGCAAAATTAATATTTTTCCGATTGGAAAACTCATGAACTGAAAAATATCCTTCAAATGTATTTAAGCATTTATCACATATGCATCTATTTGGCCATCAAATATGAGAATATCAAATTTAAATTGTACCTTAAAAGGACCGACGCATCAAGAGTGGTTTCTAGATGAAGATGTGTCACATGTGGGTATTTGTCGAAGGATCTCAACAAAGTTATCCATTATCACGTTCTTCTATCACTCGAGGGCTTCCTCGAGCAATCTTTTGAAAGGATCTCCTACACCCTCTTCTTTCTTTTCTTCCGCCATGCGAGGTCGTCGGGTTTTGTGAGGCTGATTTTGCAAATGTTCAACCAGTTCAAGCCCTAACTCCTTATACCCTCACCTTGTTGGGGACATACAAAGAAAAACATAGAAAGAGAAGACCACTCTGATACCACTGATTTGGACTTATGCCTACATGCAACAAAATACAAAAATACCCATATACATAGAAATGGAGTAGAAATAAAACTACATTTCATTAATATCAAAGAACTAAAATATGGTTACATACATAATAAAAATAAACTAGCATAGACGATCATAACTTATCTCTTAGAAGAGATGTGGAGGCTACATGCTTCTGAACTATGTTAAAATGAGGCTCAAGGGCATATTTATTATTGAAAACCAAGGGAAAACCCTAAACAACCAAAACCCTAACTCCCAGAGATGGAACGACAAGAGTTTGTGGGCCCCATTGGGGTTAGTTGGGTATCCAATTTCCCAGGGTCGTAACTTGGTCATATTATCTTTGTTGGAAATATCTCTCCAATTAATACATGACTTAAAATAGGCCCTTTCCTATGGCACCAAGCCTGATGCAGACCTCAAAAAACGCCATTTAGGGGGTCAAAATGGCTTTGGAAGTTTGGGACTTGAAAAACTGCTAAAAATAGTAAATGTTGCAATAAACAAGGAAACATATGAATCCAATTAGAGGTGTAAGTGACATAGGCAGGTGGAAACCAATATCCACCTGGATCATTCAACCATGTAATATAGGGTCCAAAATATGTTTCTCAGGGCGTTGCCCCAAACCCCGTGTAGGGGGTTGCACGACCCTACTATGCCTGGCGCAACGAACAAGGGATGTTATCTCCCCCCTGTGACCCCCCTGCGAATGAAACTAGTCATGGAAAGAATATAACACACACCCAACACTCGTGAGGAGCATGTCAAGCATGTGAAACAAGTTCTAGATGTCTTGAAGAAAGAGAAATTGTATTTGAAGATGTCTAAGTGTGAATTTGAGAAAACATCTTTTGTTTATTGGGTCATATTGTGGGGTGAATTTAAGATTGTTCCCTCAAAAGTTCAAGCCATTATGAATTGTCCTAAACTCAACAATGTAACAAAAGTTAGGATATTTTTGGGGAGAAACCCAATATTGGAGAAAATTTATAGCTAACTTATCATCCATTACAACACTAATACATGCTTTGACAAGTCTAAAACAAGCCTTTCAGTGGGGAGGCAAGCAACAAAAAAACTTCAACACATTGAAAGATAAAATCAACACAATACCAGTTCTATCACTTCGAGATCTTAAGCAACCATTTGAGATTCAAACCGATGCAAGTGATATTGCCATGGGAGTAGTTTTGATGCAGCATGGTAAGCCTATTTGTTATCATTCTGAAACCGTTACCAATGCAATAAATAACTATCCAACTTATGACAAAGAGTTATATGCTTTGGTACACAATGTGAAGAAATGGAAGTATTATTTGATGGGTAAAGAAACGATTATTCATATTGACCATCAAACTTCGCAATATTTACAATCACAAAAAAAGCTACAACAAACTAGACATTTTAGGGGGATGTGATTCCTACAACAATTTCATTTGGTGATCAAGTACAAGAAAGGTATATACATCAAAGGTTTTGATATGTTATCAGGCCCTATTGTTAATGTATTTGTCATTTTTAAGCATGAACCAATCATGCATGAACGTTTTATTGAACAATATTCTTAAGATGAAGATTTTAAAGATGTTTATGCAACTTTGATTCAAGGAAATCATGTTGAAGAGTTGGATTTTCATGTTCATAAAAAGTTATTGTATCATCTTGGAAATGTATGTGTTCCACAGGGTGAAACATTCAATGTCATAAGGGAATCCCACAATTCCCTTATTTTCGGTCACTTTGGTGTAGGAAAAAGAGTTGCACAAATTCAAAGGTATTGTTATTAGCCTCACATGAATGACAGTGTTTCAATATATGTAAAAGGATGTTCCATGTGTGCTACTAGCAAGCCTAGCAATTGATAGAAAGAGTGATTGCAGAACACAACACAAATCACACTCTCATATTTTACTGACCACAAGAATTACAAATATATAGGACATAATACACTGACTATGACACATCTAGATCATGATTCCAACTCACAACATAGGAATCAACATCTTCTAGAATGGTGCCTAGGGACTCACAAAGACAACTACACATTACATGGAAACATTACTTCCAACACCCTCCCTTAATGCTTACATGGAAAACATATTACAAAAACAAATAATTTTTTGTCTAACTGGTCCTCATCATCACCCACATACACTCCAGAATCTTGCAAACTCTACTCTTTCACCACCACATCTTTGAGTTGTTACTTGACCTAGATTTAAAATGTAACCTCCTTGAACCATCATTGATGAACTCTGCAGGATCAACAATATTGACAAATCGGCTCGGCGGGGCTTCCACAATAAGATCTATCAAGTAATGAACCATCCTATGGACCAACCACCATCTGTCAGATATTTCTATTTTAGCTATCCATCAGTTGATAGGATGGGGGTATGAATATTAAATGTGCTTAAGAGTTGATCAAACAACTTGACCTTACAAGAATTGTTTTTTTGGACATCGAGGCTTCCAGTTTAAAAACCACCAACCCTTTTTATAACCAATAAAAAACATATGAGAAATGATGTTTTGGACATCGGGGCTTCCAGTTTAAGAACCACCAATCCTTTTTAATTTGAATTGGCACACAATTATATATCAAAACCACACCATGAAATAAAAATACACATTTAAACAAACCCTAAAAAATTGACCTGTGAAAATAATCATTGCCACAATACACACTTTATGGCTGCATAATATTTGAGCATTGAACCCATCGGATTTCTCTGTGGCTTCGATCACTATCTTGAGTAAAGAGATATCTTGAAGATGAATTCCAACAGTTTAATACTGTGAATTCTGCAAGTGATCAACACCTTAATTATGAGAGCCTCTCCACCTTCGAAGATTAATTGTTGTTGATTGAAGAGTAAGATCATGGAGTGAGAGATTAAGCGAGGCCTCAGATCCTTGTATCTTATAAACGACATGGTCATAGCCGTGAGCCAGATCCTTTGCGATATTATAGATGCCGAGCCAAACTGTCAAACATTCCTGTAGAGTCCCTTATCTCTGCTGTCAATTTCCCCATGTTTGTTGTTGCACGTCATGTAATGCCTCTTTGAGAATCCTGTAGAGAGCCATTTCATTTGAATTTTTTTCATTTAATCAGAACTTCACCCATGTGGAATATAAGCAAAAGATCACAGGCATAGGTATAACTATGAGGGAATCTAAAAAAAAAATATTCTACGATGGCTCAAGATTTGATCACTATTTCAAAAGCCCAGTGTTGATCTTGAAAGATTCTGCAAATTTCCGATCCACGGAGTTGTGTCTATCTTGAACGGATTCACGTGATCGAGTGAGACATCGAGCTTCAGGATGCCTTCGATTTCCACTGGGCTAGCGCAATCGAATCTAGAGCCAAGCCTAGCCAGAGCCGACAATAGCATTGGATCTGAGTTTGGCATAAAAGAGGCAAATGTTTTTGAAGGTATCTTTCCATCCTGATCCGTCGAATAAGAATTTGTGCCACAAATCCACCATGACTCTGAGGTCTAGAACATAGAAAAGTGTTATTCACATTGTTGTTGTCGATAATGGACTACACCATCTCGTTCACATCTTCCTGCAACCTTGACCACAAGACGCGCCACCTTTCGACTCTTTAGTTCAGGGCTCGCTCGTTTCATATATATATATATATATATATATATATATATATATATATATATATATATAGAGAGAGGAGAGAGAGAGAGAGAGAGAGGAGAGAGATAACTAAGCACACAATCCACACATCTACACAAGAAAACACTTAACACACTTATACTAATATGTGTACAAAAATAATAACACTCAAGATATCTCAAATATTCCTAGCCCTCCCTTGAGGGAGTCAAGCTAGTACCAGCTCTGATACCATGATAGAAAATAGAGGGATGAGGAGAGAGTGATTGCACAACACAAACACAAATCACACTATCATATTTTAGCGATCACAAGAATTACAAATATATAGGACATACTACACTGATTATGACACATCTGGATCATTATTCCAAATCACAACATAAGAATCATCAGCTTCTAGAATGATGCCTAGGGACTCACAATGACAACTACACATTACATGGAAGCAATACTTCCAACAACAATAGGAAATTGGGTTTGTATTCTCCATTTCCTATTCCTTCTCATCCTTGGGAAAGTATTTCTATGGATTTTGTAAGGGGACTACCAATGCCTAGAAAGGTCATGATTATCTTTATGTTGTTGTGGATCATTTCAGCAAAATGTGTATGTTGATACCATGTAAGAAACAACTTACAGTTGAGAAGACCGCAAATATGTTCTTCCAAAATGTATGGGTTCACTTTGGGTTACCCACTTCTATTATTTCTGATCAAGATTCTCGATTTGTTGGGAATTTTTGGTCAAGTTTATGGGAACTCGTGGAAACCAAATTGAAGAAGAGCACTACATTTCATCCACAAACTAATGGAAAAACAAAAGTGGTAAGCAGAACAATAGTGCATCTCCTTCGTGGATATTGTGGTAAGCATCCTAAACTTCGGGATGAGTATTTTCCTTACATCCAGCATGACTACAATCGTGTCAAGCAATCATCTATGCAAGTATCACCATTTGAAGTTTGTTTGGGTTATTTGCAAAAGTCTCCTTTGGATTTAGTCTTTGGTAAAGATATTGTTGTAGATGGACATAATGATGTGGACAAAGCCAAAAATTTCATTGAACACATTCAGCTACTGCATCAAAGAGTACAAGAAAAACTTGAGAAAAGAAAAGAAAGTACAAAGAAAGGCATGACAAGTATTGAGCTGATCATTATTTCCAAGTGAGATATCAAGTTTTGTTATATATCAGCAAGGAAATACTTCAAGGTGAAAATAAAAATCTCAAGCCAATTAGATATGGTCCTTTCAAAATCTTGGAGAAAATTGGTAATAATTATTTCCAATTAGATTTGCTACCTTATATGCAAATTTATTCTATTGTGAACGTGGAGAACCTAAGATTGTATGAGCCTCCAATGATTGATGATCATGAAGAGAATGTTCAAATTCCATCTATTGAAGGTCTTTCTCTTGAATATTTAGATGAGTTGCAAGAATACACAATTCTTGATAGGAGAATAAGGACTTCACACAGATGCAATGTGGATTATCTTCGAGTGGAGCTCAAAAGTACCAATCCAAGTAAATTAAAGTGGATTGAAATCGAGAAAGTGAGGGAGTTGTACTCTCACTTACTTTCTCAGTAAAAATAGACTTTTGGTGGTCCAAAAACTTCTAGTCAGGAGGAATGATCTAGGGGATCAAAAATATGATTAAAAATTAAATTTCCAAAAATTGCTAGAAACTGATTCCAAATTTGGATCTCATTGTGATGATTCCAATGATTCTTGAGTTTCCTCAATCCGACATTGTATTTGAAAGTTATCGTGTTCTGAATTTTTTGGCAAACAACTAAAAAGTGAACTTGCAAGGTTGACTGGGCACGTATAGTGGTAAGACAGGCCAATCCGATGTTGGCAAGTGGCAGGTTGTAAAATTCACGCAGGCAAAATTTTATTGGTTGTTGAGTTCGGTTCGTCCAACCAAAAGGTGTCATGTGGCCCTTAGAATTTGTGTCAAAATTTATTACGAGTCAACTAACCTCGACGGGGTTCGACCTCACAGCAACAAACTAAGTTCCTTTATGTTCCTCTAACTATGTTTCTCTATTATACAAATAAATTCATTTATATAATCTACCGATTATGCATATTAGATCTACATCTGGACCAAAGTTTGCTTGAATCTACCCCACTATTTTATAAATTATTGAATTGTTGACATTATGATACAGGTGTTGTCCTTGATGGCAACTCACTCAGATGAAAGTTCACAGTGCAGTGGGTCAACAACAAAGGATTACAAATCAAAGAATGAAGAAAGAGAGGTATACGTTGGTTCACTTTGTCCAAGGCACATATACATGCAGTTTAACATAACAAAAGTCGCGTATAATGTATACACGTACTTTCGCAGGAGGAAAAGAACATACATGTTGGAAAACTAAGTTTTTGGTCCAAGGTATTTGATCCAAGGTATTCTGGTCCAAGGTAATTAGTCCGAGGCATTTGGTCCAAGGTATTACCCTAGGTATTGGGTCCAAGGTATTGGTCCTAAGTGGTTTTGGTCGAAGGTATTGAGAAAGGACTACGAGTGTATAAGGAGGAGAAGATCATTAGGTCAAGTGGTGCAAGTAATGAGATTCTAAGGAATACTTCTATCTAAAGTATATATTATGTTGTAGGGTTATGTTTGGGACTGAATCTGAAATTTTCATGTGCACCTTGAGTTCAACATTGGATCAAGAATCATGAGACTTGAAATGACTTATTCTTGAATGATTTGATATTGGTTGAGACTAGATCTGATGTTTTGTGCCAATTCTACTTGTTTTCTATCATGATCTGGATTTGTCTGAAGTCTGAAATTACAGTAAAATTCTAAGTCAAAATTTGTAGATCTGTACGCAGGTTCATCTTGCCCAAAGCACGTGTACACGCAGGTTCAACTCTTTCAAGTAGCGTATACAAAAAGAAAACCTTATGTTCAGATCTGACTGATCTATCTGATTAAATTCAGTTGTTTTACTGCTATATGTCAATGAAGTCCTCTTAGATCTCAACATAGAACTGTTGTATAAGGAAATTGAGTCTGATTGATTTATTGATTAAGAAGGAAGGGTGATCCTTGTTGCTATTTGTTTTGAACTCTGTAATATGACTGTAGATATTCAAAATGTCATTGATTGGTACAGTCTGTGGTTCGAAAGTTTATGATTCAGTATCTTTAGAGATATACGCAGGTTGGGTTAAAGGAAGTAGCATATACATGTAAGTTGGGTTCAATCAAGTAGCGTATACACTCTTATGCATGATTTTTGGGGTTACAGCTGGTTCTTGATGATGATGCAGGGTTCTGGGTTTAGCAAAGTGTTCTAGTGTCAGTAATCTGATTGTTCATATTAACTGAATATTAGTTGATGCAGTTAAGTTTAAAAGCTTTGATGGGTCCAGTGGATTAAATGAGGCCTTCATGTGTATCATTGTGTACCAAGAGCATCCAGTCTGAAAATTTATGAAACGTGGTCCTTGGTGGAAAAGTGAAGTTTTTCTGTAGGCTAGCACCTACATACTAGTAAACATATTGGATAGTACAAGCACTATAAGAAAAAAAGACATTGGTGAGGGGCGAAAAATGTCACCATAAGCTCATTGGTGATGGTCAAAAGAGCCTTCGTCACCAAAAATTGAATGTCGCAAAAGGTGGCATCGCTAAAAGTATAGGTATTGTAGTGACATTCAAAGTCCATCACCAATAATGATTTATAATTATGGATAGCAACTGTCACCATTTCATATGAGCAATAGTGACAAACCATAACCTCCGTCACCAAAAAATGAACGTCACCAAAGGTTGTGTCACCAACATTATAGGTGTCGTAGTGACATTCAAAGTCCGTCACCAATAATTATTTATAATGACAGATAGAGACGATCACCATTTCATATGAGCAATGGTAACCAACCATAGGCTTTGTCACCAAGAGCTAAACGTCACCAAAGGTGGCATCGCCAAAAGTATAGGTGTTATGGTGACATTCAAGGTCCATCACAAATATTGATTATAATGACAGATAATGACCATCAACATTTCATATGAACACCAACAATTTATTGTGATGTATTTTTCATGGCCGTCACTATTTGTGCATATATATGGTGGCGTTCGTTGACCGTCACCAAAAGCCGCATTACCAAAAGTATAGGTGTTGTGGTGACATTCAAGGTCCATCACGAATAAGGACTATAATGACAGGCATCAACCGTCACCATTTCATATCAACAACAACGATTTATGGTTACGAACCTTTGAGGGTCGTCACTATTGATGCGTATATATGGTGGCATTCATTGACCGTCACCATTTCATATTTGGTGAGGGTCGAAAAATGTCACCAAATCTCATTGCTGATGGTCCAAAGAGCCTCCATCACCAAAAATTGATCGTCGCCATTCCATATGGATGTCAGGCCATGATGGAATCACCAACCTCCTGCTTGTAAAGCAGGTGCTCTTCCAATGAGCTAGCACCCTTTAAAGAATTAGACTTAAAAGTCTCGACAATATTTTACTAAACAAGCAAAGCAACATTGAAGCTTTCGGACCTTACCTAATGGTTATGGAAGTTATGAAAAGTGGGTGGAGGGAAAAATAATTATGTATAAGAGAACCAATATATTGAGTTTAATACTCAATTAGAAGTGAAACTTTGAAGACATTTATAATCTATAAATGACCTATAACTAGCAAATGCACCAAATATTGCAAAGGAAATGTCATAATTGGATAGCATATGGAAGAAGAATGTTGATGAAGACAAATGTAATATGTTATAAGTTGAATGAATGAAAAATATCAATGTTGTTGTTTGGTGTTTAGATATCTGAATGATATCTAAACTTCTGTGCAAATGTAACATGGATCTCCGAAAACCATGAACGACATATAATAAAAAAGAAATATTATAAATATATATATATATATATATATATAATATATATATATATATATATATATATATATATATATATATATATATATATTTACCCTTTAGATAAACCAACATGCAAATTGGAATTTCACAAGTCCGCACTCAAAACATGACAGCAAGCAACAAATAAAATGAATTAACTTGGATAGAAAGCAATAGCTTCACCTTCATTCTTGAGTTGCTTCTGTTTATTTGAATTTGACTTGTGACATTCTTTATCTGACAAGGAATCAAAATCATCACTAGTATTAAATTCATCCAACACGAACTTTGGAGATCCCACTGACATCTGCGTTTTTGTTTCCATGCCTAAAAACCATGGAGATCCATGTGGATAGTAGAATAATATGTGTGTTTGCTGCTCAAGAACACATTTCCTACTAGCCATTGTTACTTGACAGAAACCAAAGAGACAAGACAATATCATCGTACATGAAATCCCCTACTGAAATATAATCATAACTTAGTTAGGAAGTCTAAAAGATGTTCTTAATTAATAAACTTTGTATTTGGAAATTTTGTTTCTTTATATTTAAAAAAGACTATGTTGTACAACACTTCTGTTTATTCATCCACGCAATTATATCATAGCATATCTCACATGGTAGCAATCTACAATACCTCAAGCAAAAAGACAAATTTGCTCAAGAAAATAGATTTAGAAAAGAGCTTTGAAAACTATAAGTTTGTCATCAAAGCTTTAATTAGTTTAACAACAAACTAGTTGGAGTTTGAAAATCAAAACCATTCATAGGAAATGAACAGGACAATGGTCAAAGTCGCTTTCATACAAATAAAGCTAGAGTCACTATTATCATTGCAGATAACTGAAATTTGGGTAGTGGTCTAATAGTTAGAGCTTATTTGCAGGGAAGACTCGTCAATACCATCATTTTTCTTCCACGGTCTGTTGTGTCTCTATATCCAGATCAAATAGCTTTTTATTCTCAAGTTCTACCTTTCAAGTATTGATTTCCGGCTCACCCTTTAAAACACAATTCTACCAGTCCATTTGATTTTGTTTTGTCAAGAGAATTGGAAGGAACTTCCCATCCTCTGTTTTACATCAATTAACAACCATCCATCAATGATATAAATAATAACAGATACACAACAATAGCAAAATATGCACTTGTTGTATACCTATGTTCTAGGAATCATCTAACCTTACTGGTGCAAAGAGCTCACCCTGAAAAAATAGCATCCACGTGGAATTTACAAAACCAATCAAAATATGAACATCCTTTCAATCAATAAAATCTCTAACTTAAAATAAAAGTGGCTTAGAATTGAATGTTATATCAACCATGTCAAGTAACTAACATCAGGTGAGAAATATAGGAAATGCATATTGGATTAGCGAAATAATTGATGTGATAACACTCAAAATCAAACAGATGACTTACAGCTAAGAAACAAAAATAAATGACTTACAACTAATACATGAGGTTTCCCTTTCAACCCTGTCATTAAATAACTCTTCTTTAGGTCACAAACCATTAAATTTTTTCTGATACCAGGTGGAATTGGTATTGCGACATTAACCTCTGATAGAGTCTGTGTCCATGACTACTTCTCAAGATCCACTCCATTACCAACATTTGGGGCTAGATAAGATACATGCAAAACTAATCAACATGAAAATGAAATCTACATCCTTGTAAAAAAATGGGAGGAAAAAATATCCATAAATTGAAACAGACTGTAGGATAACTCATTCCCACAATATGATTATCCTGTCATGAACAATGAAAAAGGAAATCAAGAGAAATATAATTTTTGCCACATTTTGACAATCATTTCCTTTTGCATATTCTATGAGAAATTGATGAAAAAAGTCAACTAAAGCTTGTCAACATCAAGATTATACTAAAACATAAAGGAATTGCTCCAACACATATAATCATAAACATAAGTATCTATACATATAAGTATTTATTGAGGAAATTGTATTTTGTGAAAATATGGAAGTCAAATCTTTGAAATAACACAATTTATAGTACCACTACGTTATGAAGCCCATTCATTCGAGTATTTACGAAGTCCATTCAGGAATTTCTTCAAAGTTCAAACTTCAAACAATTAACATGCAACCTAAAAAAACTCAGATTTGAAAAAGAGATAACCCAAAGATGTAGAGTATATATCTCATATTTATATATCCTAATTTCCAGACATTGAAATGACACTTTTTAGCATACTATTGTGAATTCAACCCAAAATGCTAGAAAAAAATATTTATGGTTATTTTTGTTAAAAATGGCAACTAGGTCCAAATTCCACTTTGAACATCTCCTTTGGGGAATATAATTGTGGCATTGAATTCCTCTTTTCGAGAGGACCAAAATCGATCTAAATATCGTCAAATTTGGATAAGTAGAAGTGGAATTTTGAATTTATGTTTCTCTCATGTAAATTATTTAGGTCAGCCTCAATTATATGTCGGCTTAAGAAGATCAAAAGTCATGTCCCCTCAACTCCACTGAATTGTATATATATAGGAGCATTCTCTCTCATTTGGGACACATCAATCAAAAGAAAAAGGTATCTCTGTGGCAACGAAGATTAAGGAGGATAAATTATGGTTATTGTTGGGACTATTTTGGTTAGGGGTTTGTCATAATAGGTCCGAGTTTGGAATCACTACTTTGCTATCGTTAAGGAAAATATTATATATGGGTTGTGACATGTTTCATATGGGACTTCTTCCTGTAGTTTGGCCGCAACTAGAAGATATTCTCACAACTTGACTGCAGGCCTTGAATCACTTTTCCAGGAAGCTGAAATACAATACAAATCCGTTGACCTTATATGATAGTATTCATGTGCTTGTTGAGGATGACATGGAAACTTAAAAATAATCTAGAACTACTACAAATAATAGAGCCCTTGTAAGAAGAAAAAGTTCGCACTGTTTACAGAATTCAAGGGTTAGAGCAGCATGCTTCAGAAGCCCTAATCTAGAACCACAAGATAATATCAACGGTGACCTTAATGTGGTCATAAACCAACTCCTTAAGCCAATGAAAGGGAGCATCGTGTGAAATAAGGAAGGTCGTAGTAGAAAGGAGGATTTTTGGATCATTGAACTTAGAAAGAAATGGATTGTTGTTGCCCTAACCAGGCCAATCTTGTACAACAATATGATTTGTCCTCTATGAACAAACTACCTAAATTACAGGTTTGAATGGACCTAAGAGAAGTGATGCCTGATCTTCATATTGGCAAGTTATTTTATATCATTTTACTCTCTCTCTTTCTCTACTGAACATTTGATGATAATAATAAGAAGATTTGATCAAGGGTTTTCCCCATCTTGGGGTTTTTCCCTAGCTTGAGCCATATTCTCGTGTCTTTCTGTCTTGGCTTGTCTTTTGCATCTATCATTTATGTTATTTTGTCAGTTACTGTTATGTAATGTCTAATGTGATTGGAAAATGGATTAATGGGCATATGGTTGAATGAAGTATCTAACGTAAGCAAAGAACATGTTAAATGAAAATTAACATGGTATCAAAGCTCGGGTGAGGACAAGCCCAAGCTTAAAGAGATTGAAATCACTAAAGAATTTCATTGATGCCTCCATCTCTCTATGGTAAATCAAATTAGAGTTCAAATCTAGGTTATTTCTCAAGGCCTTCTTCAAGCCCTAATCAGTAAACATGGGCACCAATCCTAAATATATTCAACTATCACGAGCAAAAGTTGGAAGAAAACAAGGTATGTTTTGTACTTTATAACAATCCTACTCATCAATCTTAAGACTGTATCATCATCATAAGCTTATGGAAAGATGTTTTCTATGATCCCTGGAGGTAAGGTCAATCCTCTACAAATATTTGTTTGAAATGCTATTCTCATCTCTAGAGGACTGATCAAGTGTAAGATATATCTATTTAAGATATATCGAATACTTCAGATAACAAGTATAGACTTGCATTCATTCTATCATTACTTTTGAAGATGAGATTATTTCCTAAGAAGTTACAGTCCTGGACATCAATCAAGAGTACCAAATCCTAGACCAAAACATATTTTAGAAGGGTCCTGGAATCTAAAATTTCTCCATCAAATTCTGAGCATGATCACCATTATCATTGATTAGTATCAACTATTCAACACCTATTCTCTCTACCAGTGCCTCTTGTTTTGGAAGGATATTTAGCTTTGAAGATAGAAATTTTTCTGATAGGGTCGTCACTATGATGCCTTGCTTGAAGGATCAAATCATCTAACTTTTTGTAGGAATAAGGCCGAGGGATTGTGTAAGAGAAAAGTTAAGGAATGATCATATTGATCTCAAGAGACCTATTATGGTTATGTTGGAGGTATCCCTAAAACAAGGTTATCAATAATCTAATCACAGGAAGGTTCGATTATTCAACACTGGGAACTTGATGGTCATTTTACACAATCTCTCAACCTCCTTGAAGGTCATTGTTGCAGTGAAATTATAGTATATTCATGTTGGTGAAAGCTACAATGACTATGAAGACTTGGTTATTATTATTTGGAAGGCTCATATCTGAACCCTATGGCATATTGCACTTGCTCGCTGACTGAAGCATGATAACCTTGTCATTAACATAACTACGTGGCCTCCTTGAGAGAGAATTGATTCATTATACCATCCTACAACTCGCAAGTTGATTGGCTATTAACTTTAGATATATGTGAGCATGAAAGTTTAAATAAGTTATCTTTGTCAAGATTCTGACAAAGGTGAACTGTTCTATTACATAATTAAACATTTCTAAAAACAAACAAATAAT
>APFE031504854.1:661-26147 GCA_000404065.3 Pinus taeda | reverse complement strand
ACTTGTAACTATATTAAAATCATTTAAATGGTCTGCAACAGATCCACCTTTTGACATCTTCATATTAAATAAATGCTTCATAAGAAATACCTTATTTGAGGTTGAGGGTTTTTCATATAGTTTGGCCAATGCTGACATTAAACCCTTTGTTGTCGTTTCCTTCGAAATATTAAACACTACCGACACCGCTAGGCACAGCCGTATTGTTCCAAGTGCCTGTCTGTCAAGAATATCCAATTCTGTGTCTATCATACTCATCAGCTTATTTGTCTTTCCGCTCAATGGTAGGTACAAATATCTCTAATACAGATAATCTTCCATCTACATCTTCCATAGTTGGTAGTTTTGGCCGTTGAATTTTTCAACCCTAAACCTACCATCTTCCGCCATTGCTCCCACTTGAACCAATAACCCTTCCCTCCTATGAGTTTATCAGCCAAATAGACCTTCAACTCTGATACTAGTTGTTAGAAAATTATATATTACAGAGCAATGGAACACATAAAATATTGCATAAATATAAACACAGAAAAAGCATAAAACAAGAGAGACACAGATATACGTGGTTCACCCAGTTTGGGCTACATCCACAGAGAAATAGCCAGTCCTTCTTTTATTATATTATCCAGTAAATTTAAGAGATACAACCTATAGCAGATATGTTGTAATTCCCTCGTTGCTTTCAATCTCCTCTTTCTTCCTCACTCAAAATACAGATATATATAGACGTAATACAATTCCATCATATATAGTGAGGGGTTTCCTTCTAGGGCAAAAAACCCTAAATTAAACATAAATTCTACTGTCAAATCATCCACCTAATGAACGGCCTAGATTGACTAGAAATTACTATACTTTTACAAGGCAATTTTACATCTATTCTTAGCTTGGCGGGCACTACCCTCAAACCCCCACCGGGGGACCGCTGGCCCCCGGACCCCCCAGCCGAGGGTATTAGTCCCCCCGCACCCCCCTACGTGGAGGGGTGTACAGTCTTCCTGGGGTATACATCTGGCTGGGACCTTTGAATACAAAAGATAATCAGGCTCCACACCCAACAATAGCACTATTCATGTGTATAGAAAATACATATATGTCATCAGTAATCCAAGATACCTCTGCCTAGATATAATCCAGTAATTTGAAATAGAAGCATGATAGAGATGTGCCCTGGTCCCTTCTTCTGAAGAATACTTTAAATCATGTCAATGTCAAGCATTCCTCTAAATATATATATATATATATATATATATATATATGATTATAGATCTCAAGTAGAAACATACTTTAAGACATTATCTTTGTGGTCTGAGTTTACAAGGCTTTATGAATGGGGCTGACTGAGGAAAATGGTATGAAAGAATTCAGGGAATGAATGGCATTCAACTCTTCACCTGCAAGAAGTTACATGTTCTAGATCCTATCAACTTTTATTATGTTATTCAACAAACCTTGTGTCGAGATCATTTCGATCTTTCTTCCAAAGACAACATGCAACGAGGTTGAGTTTTCATTATTAGTGATGATAATATATTTTGATGGTTGTGAAAGAGATATATTGTGAGTGAAATGATCTACAAGAAGTTATAAATGCATCACTTATAGAGATATACACCATTGAATTGGGTGCCAGAGTATGCGAGCCTTTTATTATATATAGACTTAGTTTGAACTTAATGCAGTGATTGGATTGACATTGGATCACATCGATCACAACTACAAGAGTAAAGGCTACTTGCACCCATTCCATGATTGTATACTGCACTACTTCAATCAAAGTTATATCACATACACTAAAACAAAGGAGATCACTTCAATTTAGGCGAGCATTATTTGGCTTTCCACGAAATAGACCTAAGGTTGCAATGAGTATACTCCATCTCCTCAAGTGAAGTAACTCACAGCTATGTCCACAAAGGATTGTATCCACTTCTAATAAAATTTACTTGCAACAATTCACAACAATATTTTCTCTCGCAGGTTAAGGCTAAAGAAATATCAGTCCTCTAGTGAAAATGGGAAGCCATATTCAAAGGGCTGAAATTTGAATACCTATGCAAATTTGGTGTGGAAACATATTTGCAGGTAGATCAATATTGGCATCATCATTTATACACATAGGCAACATAAGAAGAAGTATTGAAATTAAACTCCTCCAGTTCAAGGCAGTTGTGACATTTTGGGCAAATTATTGGCAATAATACTTTGTTCACAATCAAAGTTGTGAATAAGTCATGACCATGGCTAGTATGGTGCCATTTTTATCTCTCTGTTGATCTATCGAGGGGTTGATTCAATAGCCCAAACAGGCTGAGTTAGTTTCCCAAGGAATCAAGTCCTAGATCTGCATGTGGAGGATTCATTCCGAAAACAAAGATGCAGCCAAAAATTCAATGGCAATTGGGCACTTCAATATTTAGAGCATGCTTAAGCATGACTGATCATGAAAAAATTTAATTTGGAAGCACTATTCATGTGTATATCAAACACATATATTTCATAAGTAATCCAAGATACCTCTGCCTAGATATGATCCAGTACTTTGAAATAGAAGCATGACAGAGATGTGCCTTGGTCCCTTCTTCTAAAGAATATTTTAAATCATGTCAATGTCAAGAATTCCTCTGAGTCCTTCAGTCATTTACATTAACGGAATGAAATTTGAAAACTTCATTAAATCTGATCATTCTCACCTAAAGTTTTATCTTTCTACAGTGGCATGTTTAGTGCTTTGATATTCTACCTTGAATGACTGGTTATATCTACAGTCATGTGCTGCTTTCACCCGACCTATTTAAGTTCAAGAAGCGAAAATGAATCATAATTAAGATCTTATCATTTTCACAGTAGTCGTGTTGTCAATCGGTCTCTCTATACAATATCTTTATTGTATACAACAACAAACTTCATGGTTTCATCAACTATTACCCCTCAGCAGTTGCTCAGATCTGCCACTATACATCTTGTGAAAAGTTCGTAATGATAAATCCTCCTATGAACCTATTCAATATATACGTGTGGTAAGGAACCTCAAAAGATAATTCACCACAACATTAGCTAGCATGATATTATCATTGTCTTAAATGAATGGTTTGGTATCTAGAGGCTCCACGAAGAGTGTGTAGGAGGAGTGGAAAGGCATCAACTATGGTCATGGTGGTAGCATCTATTGTAGTAAATTGTAGCAGTAATTACAGGAGCAGTAATGATATATGGAAGAAACCATTTAGATCTACATCTAGTAGCTGGAGTAATGAAAGACTATGCGCACCTTATTATTGACACCCTTAGATACCCTTGGATATTTGTGCATGGCACTTTGGAGAAGTTTCTTATAACAACCCTTATAAGCATGAAATCAAAGGTGAATTGTAGAAAATGCATACCAGATCCTATGCCTCAGTGAGCACAATGAGCAAAGGAAATTGTGAGGATCCTGATTAGGTCATTGGGCTCTTTAATGCGTTGAGCCTAAATAATGTCTGATGAATATGAATGTCTAAATATGGAAGATCCCTCCTTATCATGGAAGGGATAACTTAATGCATTGGTCACAATCATCTAGTAAAGGAAGATAATGAAACTTTTTTAGGGACAATATCATGGTGCTATGTGAAAAGTCTTTCACATAAGAAGCTCATGAAACAAAGCTTCAGAGGGAGCCATAAAATCCCTAACAGTATGACCAGACGATTTGATGCTTGTTGATAAAGGCAGTCTTGGAAGATGATTATGATTGATGATGGCTGAATGATAATCCTAATTCTTTAAACATTTGCTAGTGGAAATAATGAATGTGATCTGAAAGTGGCACACAAAGAACTACTCTACTCACTGTTATTTGGTCTCTTTATGTTGTTGAAGTCATCTAAAGATAAGTTTATGTGACATTATGCTTAACGCCTCATTTAATACTCAGATTTAAAAGTTGGCACTATGTTCACTATTGGAATTCTGCATGTGAATACATTGTGCCATCTTTGATGATATCTATGCTCTAAAAGCAATCCTTATTCTCACATAATACCTTATTCTTCAGATTTATTAGCACTGTTAATGAAGGTATGATTGTATGCAAAGGTTAGTCATTATGTATATGTCTTGACTGAACAATTTTTGGGTAGCATTTCTGCACTGAATACAACTTAAATATTTCCTTTAATGAAACAATGTGTTGACTCTTTGAACGCTATGATATCATGGTGGCATGTGAATTAATCATCTATTTCCTCATCTGAACGAGTCATATTTAATACATGACTATAAATATAGATGTTCTAGGCCTAACACAATCATAACTAAGAAAACATTGTATTGTCTGATGTGTAAAGTTTGAATTTGTGCCAGCACCATGGATATTTGATTCACATGACAACTTTAGATCTATGCTTGGCTAGAATTTTGTGGACAATAGTTTAACATAAGCTTGGATCATCTGTAAACATTAACATGAATGAAATCTAGATGATATATATGTTAACTATGGTATTTTCATGACATCTCTGAGAATTGCAAATGCCTAAGTTCATGATCTAGATAATGCACTAGCTGTTACATTTTCACCTTATTTAATAAGACTTTGGTATTGTTTTAGACACTGGCAATTTGAGTTTGGTTTTGTGCACTTAACACTTGATACACAAATGGGATAAAGCCATGGTAATTAGCACTCAAACATCTTAATAATAAATGTTCTGATACTACTATCTTTTGGCTTTCATTGATGCATAAGAAATATCTCTAGAATGATCTAAACGCTATTGCCATCTTTGTTGCAATACTCTTGAGCATTGTGTTTTCTAAGCACTGCTAGCACATTTGTATTTCCTCCATATTATCGAACTCATGGTTATATTGGTTGCTCACTGTTTCTTCTATTACACTTCTGCTCTGTGATGGAATTTCTACTCCTAGTAACATTGTTGAACATACTTTTATGCTTGAACTAAATCATCATTATAAGGATTGTGGAATGGTCTAGCTTATCTCTAAATACTACCATCATAAATTTCATTGATAATTAAGTTCATTTGTGGCGAATATGAAGGGATGACCTATGATTTTTCATGCACTAATTTAACATATAATCTACCTTTTTTTATCATCAGTTGATGCTTCTTCATGGTGTAATTGAATATCTGGTTGAGGGAATTATTAAGAGATCACAATTTCCAAATTCATGTATATATGATTGATGAACTAGTTCAAACTATTCATACATATATACAGATCCTTATACAAGGCCTCGATCTAGATGAGGCTAACTATCTATCAAGATATTATCCATCCACAAATAATAAAGTAAAATAGCTCAATTTTTCCAAGAAAAAGCATTCCAATGCAACATTCAACCAAGCGGTTGTAATCTTGATTGGTCAAGATGGATGAAAAGAGACAGTAATAGAATAGTGGAACAATGGAGTGATTTGGAATTGGACACCTTTCAGGCTATTTAACTCAAAGGTTGAGGACACAACATTCTTATTGAGTCATATAGCATAGATGTAGTATGGGAAATACAGTGACTATGTAGAGCGTGGGAAATACCTTCTTGTTTATGAATATCTCAACAATGGAACTATTCATGATATGTTACACTTTGCAAATGATAGTGGTAAGAGATTGACCTAGAACTCTTGTGTGAGGGTTACACTAGGCACTGTTTAGGCACTAATTTTCCTCCATATATCTCGTGAGAACATAACAATAGAAAGAAGCTCACAAAAGTTATTGTACAAAAAAAATGAGGTGTGCTAGGAGTTATAAGATTCTACACCACATGTAACACTCAATTATGGAGGTGTCAATATTAGCATTACTCTTAAAATTAGGGTATTGTTGGCCCAAATGTGAAGTTCCAGGCAAGCATTTAAAATACTATTAGAGGCTACAACATGTAAGCTTAGTTTGGATCAATAAAGCAAGTGTAGAGGATGGGTCTATGCCTCCAAAGAAGTGACCTGCATCCACTACAGAATTCATGTCAAATAAGCCAAATATCCTGACTTTCCTCTTGGCAAATTTTGAGGCTACAGGAGTTAGAATTAATCTAATTACTACCTTTGATGTGTTCATGTTTGACTCTTGGTTTAATCTATCATGAAAGAAAAAGCAACGGATTGAATGCACAAAGTTTAGGGTCTACCACATCTTCATATGTTAATGCTTATTATTGTGATATACAATAGCCATTTATATGTCTGGTGTAAGATTCCTCTGGAGATTTCTATCCAACAACAACATCTGTGCAGTAAAAGGTGTACTTTCAGAGGTTTCTCCATCAAAAATAACAACCTAAAGGGACCTTACTGTGCACACACATGAATAATTGAGAAGATTGTTATCTATGAGTGTTGATGTGGAGGTATGGGACAAAATTACATAGGTAGCAAACCTTTTTGTTCAACCAATCATGATCTAAAAAGGAAAATGTGTGATTATATATACATGTGTGATAGTATTTGGAGAAATGCCAACCTAACCCGAAAATTTGTTGACATTTTGCTGGAGCTGACCTATAATTGTTCCTGAATTTAATAAACAAGTAAAATAGGACTGAATTTTCAATACAAAATATAAATTTATAGGAACAGGGCCAAATTGTGAAAGTCTAAAAATTGGTATGGTTTAAGGTGACCACTCCCTTTGAAAAGTCTTAAATGTGGAAATGAAGGTTGAGCCTCGTTGTAGAACCCCTTGGCACATCCATCTTAGGAATTGGTGTAGGATGCAACACTTTAGGATAATTTTTGTAGCAGTGATGTCAACACTTGTATGGTGACATGGAGTTGGAGTTGGCATGGCAAAGCCATACTCCCTATGAGTAGGATGCATGATGTTCAACAACTTGATCACTTGCGATCAAGTCCAATTAGGGTTCAGGCCAGGATCAGGAATACATACTCATTCTTCCTCGATAAAGCCACCCTAAAATGTCAAGGTAATTTGATCTAATAAATTTCCTATATTATAATTAAAAAAATGTGTATCATTAAGATATATTAAAACTCCATTTAGTCCAGCTTCGAGCTAGCTAGATCTGAACTTCATGCAGAAGACTCTAGCTAATTGGCAAGATACCAGTAATACAAAAAAATGGAATTTAAATAAAGGAATAACACATTTGTCCTAGTTCCGAAAATGCTTCGGATCGAGGATGTCTAGAACTATAAAAGAGAAGAGGGTAAAAATACTAATTGTATTGACATCAAATCCCAAGAACAAATTACAAGTAGAAAGCAGAATGAAGCCTTGTGATCAAACCTACTTATTTATCTCTAAATAGAAATTAAATAGATGTACCATCCTTTTAAGTAATGTCATGTCACCACTCAAATTCTCACTACATTGAAAAATCTAAAGATTCCATAATCATATGATCCTGGAGGAAACTAATAGACAAGCCACCTACTTGACCTTAGAAGCCTCACCTAGAAGTTGCCTCTATGCTCTAACATTTATGGTTTAGACTTCTAAACATGGTGAGGGTTTGAGCAATAACAAAGCCCCACTCTTCACCAACAATAGGCATGCATGCTCACTCTAATTGAACCTTGAACATAATTTCTTAAGCAAGACATAATAATCTATGTGAAAGTGGACAACACTATATGCAAGGCACACTTAATTGTAACTAGATAGATAAGATTAAGGTTGAAATAAACCACATGTATCCACCTTGACCAGTGTACTATCTTGGGCATGAGAATTCCTTTACCATAAATAATTTCCAACCAACTATAACCTTGCAAGTATGATGCCATGTAACACATATTTGATTTCTAACTTATTGTACATTTAGATTTTGCACCAATAAATGTAAATTATAGGTTTCTCATGAGAAATTTTATTCCCACAAGGAGGTTGGACTTGGTACAATTGAAAATTGTTAAAATTGGAAACTAGGGCCAAACTCCATGTGGGTCATATTATTTATGGCAGCTAATATTTTTCTTGGATTCCTCTCATCGATAGGTGTAGTATTGATCTAAAGATCATCTTATTCTACTAAGTATTCATGGAGATATGAATTTAATTGTCTTATGGGACAATTCATCAAGGTTGGCCAACAACTAAACTTCCCCTACTTGTGCTCCACATTTTAGTATAAATACAAGTGCCTTGCAAGTCATTTGTACACACAACTCTCTTGAGATTTCTTCTTCTCCACTTGTTTTGGGTTTTAGTGGAAAGAAGAATCTCTAAGGGAAAAAGATAGGTCTAGAAGGAGACACTATACGCAGAAAAAGAAGGATGCCCTAGCCACTGTCATAATGAAGCCTAGCCGTAGGTCTTGTGAAGGTTTGGCCACAGTTCAAAGGGAGATCTAGCATGGTGAAGGAGGCCTAAAAGTTGATCCTAAATGCAGTCTTATCATACCCTATATGCCTAATTGGAAGGGTTTGAGACAGCCCTTAAATGCAGTAAAAGGGATACCCTAACCGCAGTAATGAGGCTCCCATATGCTGCCCTAACCTAGCTATCTAATGGATGCCTAACCGCAGTTATGGAGATGCCCTAAATATGCAGCAATGGAAATCAAGGCAAGAACCCTAGTTGCAGAACTAAGGGAGAAGAGATGCCCTAAACTTAGTTTCTATGTTGCCTAATGGATATGCCACCTAAACGTTGTCTTAGAAGAGTGTTCTACACAAGGTATACCCTCATTGTCATGGAAGGAATGCTCTCACACTTAAACGCTGAGATAAAGAAGCCACACCTTCAACTATTCTTAATGTTGTTCTAAATAAGGATGTTCTAACTATTGTTTTGATTGAAACACAATCATGAATGACAGATTCAATCGTTGTCTTAACGAAAGCCTATTGATGTCACTCTAACGTTGTCATATAGGAGAAGACATTGGAATTGCTATGTGCTAGGCCATAGGCCATATCACTATAGCTAGCCATCTTGGTCTTATGATGAATGTTGTAACATTATAGGCATCATAGTGTATGGTAGTAGGATGCATAGTGCAGCATAGTGCACACAGTAGCATCGATGGGTACATGATGCATAGTGCAACATAGTGCACACAGTGGCAGTGATGGGTACAAGATGCATAGTGCAGCATAGTGCACACCTTAGCAGCGATGGATATAGGATGTATGGTGCAACATGGTGTATCTTCGTGATGTTGGAAATAGTGATGGTGCAACATGGTGTAGCTCAGTGATGTTGGACATAGTGATGGTGCATCATAGTGTAGCTCAGTGATGCTGGACATAGTGATGGTGCAACATGGTATAGCTCAGTGATGTTGAACATAGTGATGGTGCAACATGGTGTAGCTTAGTGATGCTTGACATGGTATGATTTTGCAACACAATGATAGGCTCAACATGGTGATGGAGTCACCTTGGAGAATTAGTTGAAGCAACATGTCTTCAACTGAGTCCAACTACCTCATGTATCATCTTCTTAGAGATGATCTCTACTCTTATTTAGATAAGTCAAAGTGTTGACTTTTGTTGAGGCAACTAAGACTTTTATTGTTGAGGCTCCTAACCAAAATGCCTATTTGCAAGGGCACTCTTAGGTGTTTGTATTTACTCTTGATGTGCTTCTGTTTCCTATATTATTGTTATTTCTCCTTACCATAAAAAATTGTCTATTTTACTACTACAATCCTTTTTGCATTCTATTTATTTTATGTTGACTATCTTAAACTAATGACATATACAATCATCAAATATTGTACTCTAACCCTGATTCATAATGAAAATCATAGAAACAAAGACATGAATTAAAAGTTACCTGACATGGACAAAATGCTTCATTTTCATGTATCCTGTGGAAAGATACCAAGAACTTACATTAGGAAACCCTAACCACTAGCAACATGTTATCTTTATGGAAAAAAGGGCATCAGAGAAGATGGGTCTAGGTGGAGTTCATGCATTCAAGTTTAGGTGAAGGAAGAGGTCCAATCTAGCTCAACACCCTAAATTGAAGACTCTGAAAACTCACTGGAAGAAAGGACCATTGTGAGATGAGCGAAACTCCTCTTGGGTTCACTTATTCATGTGAACAAAAAATATTGATTGGTGAGCTGCTAAGAATGCAAAGTAGAGTATTTTTCACCTCAAGAAAATTTGTGTCCAATTTTAAAACATCTATGTCTAATTTATAGTGTGAATTTATTATTAGTTGTTTCATTCACTGCACAGGGGTTGTATACTGTAACTGTTAGATGCTTGTTGTAGCAAAGTATTTTGCATAAAATAGAGCGGTAGAAGCAATCTAATTACTTTTCTTGATTATTTTAAGTTGTTTCTCATTCTATTCTTTGTTAATTTTAATTTCTCCCAAAAACCTCTGTTGAATCCAGCAAGGGTGAGCTTTGAAAGCAAAGACATATTGCAACAATTCAGGAGTGATTTAGTCATTGTGTTTTTCAAAAGTCTTGTTTTTCTCGAGAATTCCAAATCAAACACGGAGACATGACAAACAAACCTTGAAAACAACCAAATGACCAAAAATAAATGAAATGCATGCCAAGAAAACAAAATATTCAATGAAATATATGTCTTTTTATCATGGAAACATGGGCATTTTGAGCATGCCCTGATTTGTGAAGCATAGAGAGGTGTGGACACAAGAAGTATCCAAACTTTTATTAAAATATTTAATTGTAGATGTATAAATCTTATTAATAGGCACGGAATTGAATACCTAAAATTTAGAATGATAACTCTCGAGAAACAATTATCTATCCATCTCTGCACAATGATGTTTCTCATGCTGAGAAAATTGGCCCAAGTGCAGACTTCCTTCAAATCGAAACTCTAGGAATGCATATGATTCATCAAATAGTTGATCATGTAAGGAAGGAAGTAATGAATTTATGAAATGAGTGATCATAGAGTAGTTTGTAAAGGAAAAAGATATGATGTAGTATCGATTCCCAGAAACCATCAGATCAATTTCCATTAATCTCATCAAGCTACTCTGAAAAAATAGATAAACAAGGGCACAAAGGGATGTTTCTCCCCAAAATTGGTCAATTGCAAAGGATGTCATCAATGATAACAAAAAAAAAACACTAATATCAGTAGGTGAATACTTCGTTTAGATTAGGGCATATAGCATTGATTTGGTTCTCCCTGAATAGTAAAGATCAAAATCTTGATTTAATACGACATTAGTTAAGATTCATTTTCAAATAGTAGGAAAGAGAAATCATTGCAATTTCATATACCCTAAAAACTTGAATTACATTTTCATTGTGGAGGATTTAGAGAAAGTGTGTACATACTTGGTCAAACTTTACGGTAACAAGAGTGATGTCTGAGGACGGGCCAAAAGTAAAAGCAATGGAGGAACCAGATCCATGGAAGAAGAAAGAATCCCCCATATAAGAAATTGTGAACCCTCTTCACACAATCGTCCAGCTGGGTGACTCTGAGGGCACCATCAACAATCGACCACTATCTCATGACCATATAATGAATCTACTTGCCAAGTGATTCATCATACATGTAATTTCATTTTCTTGCCATTTGGTGTTCGAGTGTTAATCTTGTGCAGACAAAGAGCTCAATATAATGAAGCCCGTTCAATGAACTTGCACAACTGATATCATTGAGGTAAAAACCCCAACATGAAGGCATGGTGATAAAACCTAAAATGGAGTGGATTAAGCTTGGGCAGATGAAGAGCATAATATCATGAAGGTTGTTCAATGAACTTGCACAACTAATATCATTGAGATCAAAACCCCGGCATGAAACTTACTCTATAAAAGTATCAAGATGATGAAAAACTTACTCTAAGTAGGCAAGGCAACATGGAAGGAGGTGACCCCCTTCAAAGAGTTCAAAAGGGAAGGCCACATAAGGTCTTATATAAATATCTAAATCCAAGGACCTCCCTCATAGAAAGAGTTAGACATGTATTGAAAGAAAGTAGAGAACGACCCATCTAAATATTGATAATAAAAAAATAGAACATCCCTTGAATCCCACAATAAATGGAGCATCTACAAATGAGGTGATCCTCTAACTCAATCTCGTGTATATGGCAAAGCTAGAAGATGTTATTGAGAAGATATTGTCATGATAATTAGTTTCAACTAGATGCTAATGTAAACCAACCAAGGGGGATCTGAAGAGAAACATTTAGTGTTCTTCTGTGTATGAGTTAAACAATAAAGCCCCCTCTCATTTGTGTGAAGTGTTCATAGTACAAATCCGTCTTAGAGTCAATACCATGAAAAGATAAAGTCCAAGTACACTTAATTTGTTGTTTATAAATAACCTCTTTAACAACTTGACCCAAACATATAATGATATCATTTACATTGGAGGTGTATGTCACTTAAATTTTGTTACAACTTTAATCATTCCCCCAAAAATATGTGCCTGTCTCCCTTGTGATGATGCATCAACCCTAACGGAGAATAATATCATTATGTAAAAGGAATTTAAACATGATTTAAATTTAATAGTGCCCTACTCACCCTTGGCTCACCACTCATGGAAAATGTGAGGCTATTTCAAGCATTAATGTGGATAATATCATTTTATTTTCTCTTACGTGTAGTATTCTACATTGACACAATTGTGATTTTTAGCAAACAAAATATTTGTATCAAGGGTTAACTCCTTGTGCATTAGGGTTGAAGAGGTCGAGTCATTATGATTGATCTATTCATTTCCAACTACTCATGTGGGAGAACACTACAAGCTCCATGTCAACATGAAGTGTAGATATTGTGAGCAATTATGATTGAGGTTTTGCAGATTGTCCAGTTGTTCTACATTATGTATACATGGTAATAAGGGAATTACGCACAAACACACACCCTTGAGACCAATACCTAGTTCTCTAAAAATCAAACGGTCACAATATTATTAGTTAGAGGTGAAGGATTCTCCTAAGAGGTTAGTTTGTTGGTTTGAGGCATTGTTTTTGGCCTTGGATACTAAGTGGTTAAGGGCTTCAGGAGTTACGAGTTAAGAGCCAATGGCTTGATGACCATGGGATTAGGGTGAAGGGCTTAAGAGTTAGGGGATTTAGGTGTTTGGGGTTAAGGAGTTAGGTTTTAAGGTGTTTAGGGGTTAGGGTTTAAGGTTTAAGGGTCATGGGTTAAGAGAATAAGGGGTTATTGCTTAGGGGTTCATGGATTCTAGGTTAGCAGTTAATGGCTAAAGGTTTAATGGGCCAAGGGGTTGATGGGTTATGAGGTATGAGTGTAGTCATTAAGGGATTATGTCTTGGGGGTTTATGGGATAGGGAGTTTCATGGTTATGGGTTAATGTCTTATGGGTTGTGATAATGGGGCCCCTAATCCCCTTATCACTGCTATCGAGGGTTCCCCTTTCAATTTCTCTTGTTGCCTTCCCTCTAGGCCCCCTAATACCATTATCACCACTATCAAGGGTTCCCCTTTCAATTTCTCTTCTTTCCTTCCCATTATCACCACTATCTAGGCCCCTAGCCCCTGTGACATTAGGTCCTAAGCCCCCTTATCATTCACTAATTCTAGGATTATAGATCTTAATAAACCATGCTTGGACATCCCACTTCTTCCCATCCATGCTACCCTTGTGTCCCCTAGTCCCATTCAATACACCACAAAATACTCCTCCCACCTTTTTAGTCATGTCATTCAACTCATCCTAACATTATGAACCCAAAATGTGGCCCCAATGTCCCTAAAACTACACCCTTGGGCCACCGTGACTAATGAGTTGTGATAATGGGGCCCATAATCCCCTTATCACAACTATTGGGGGTTCCCCTATCAACTACAGTTGCTTCATAAATAAGAGAAATGGAGAGAAAAAGGCAAGTGCTAAGGCATGCTAAGATGTGTCAGCGCCAGGGTGTGGTGCCAACGCATGCTAGGGAGTGTTAGGGCCAAGTGTCACGGAAACACAAGGGAGAACTAGTTTCAAATGCATGGAAATGAATGAATATGAGTGTGTAATAGGGAGTGTCAATGATGTCCATGTGTGCTAAGGAGGGAGTGACAAGGCATACTAGGCAGTGCCAAGGCATGTTAGAGTGTTAGGAAAACATGCCACGATGTGCCAAGTGTCAAGGTGTGTCAATGCTTGATAAGGAGTGTTAGTGAGTGCTAGGGAAACACAAGGAGAACTAGGTCAAAATGCATGGAAATGAATGAATAAGAGAGTGTGATAAGGAGTGTTAGCGAGTTTGAGGTGTGCTAAGGAGGGAGTGACAAGGTTATATGCTAGGTAGTGCCAAGGCATGCTAGAGTTTCAGGTCATGTCATGGAGTGGTAGGGTGTGCTAGGGAGTGCCAAAGAATGCCAAGGAATGCAAGGGGTGTTAACACATGCAAGGTGTTATTCCATGTCAAGATGTAAAATATGTTCCTTAGTTGTTCTATGGCCACGCTTGGACGTGAGCCTTGACTTCCTAACTAGTAACTTGTTAAGTGGGATAAGTTGAAATTGGACATGAGTAGCCTAATATGAGTTAGAGTTAGTTCTTCGGTGAACAAGGCATAGTCTAGTTGTAGTAATCATAACTTGGCCAAGGTGTTGTAGTTGAGGGAGGACTTGGTTAGGTTCCCAAGTCCCAAAAAACATAAGGGTAGTTGTGAGGGCATGATAGCAAGGAGTGTCAGGGCATGCCAAGGAATGAAAAGGCATGCTAATGCATGCCAGATAGTGTCAATGCATATTGAGGAGTGTTAGGGAGTGCCAAGGCTATGGAGAAATCTAGGGCACAATAATTAGGTGATTTCTCTTCTTATGCTAATTGCCTGTGAATTCTTTTTACTTCTTAAGATGAGGATCTTCTCTTTGCTTAGATTATTATAGTGTTCTTCTTCATCAAACAACTACCAATACATAAACAATGAGGAGACCAAAGACAAAGAGAATAGGTGATTAGCCAAGGCCAAACCTCTCCAACAAGAGAGGAAAACCCAAATGAATTCTTCTTCTTATAGAGACTTTAATTGACGAATACCAAGACCATGATCTAGACCCTTGACTCAATGACCTCTCCAAGAACAAACCATAAGCCTCCTTGATTCAACTTCCTTATTTTTCCTTAAGTGAACGATGATCAAGCTTCTTCCTTCAATAACTCATCTATCCTTCAAATTTTGGTTCCCTGGATCAGATATATAGTTCTTGGCCCTCTTGCAGAAACCCTAGCATGTGTGGTTGACCAACCTTTTGAACCTTGATCTTCATCTCTTGGATGGTATGGCCTCTTATTATAATTCAACTTATAACCTTGCTTATCTTCTTCCTTGATTCGATTTCTTGGACAATAGCAAGACCTTCGACCTTTTCTATAGTAGATAGTTTTTCCTTCCTTCGCACGTGTGGAGGTATTAGCCCTAAATCAAACCCATAAACAACACCAAAATCTTCACTCTTCATTTCCTTCTCTTCTCTAGTTATCTTCACACTTCTTATTGTAGAATTACTTAACTAGATTTGCTTGTCCACAAATTGAGGCCAATTTTCCCTATATATAGTGTTTCATCCATCAAAATAAGCTGAATTGTGATATAGGTAAGCCAACTTGACATTCTAGAAGCATCCTTTGACTAACATGAAGAAGAGTTTGTGACAAGGTCTTGGAGGGCTAATAAAATTTCTTTTACAATGGATTACATGCCTAAAATGGGTCTTCAATATTTGACATTGACTCTATGAATTTTATGGCTTGATTACCAAACCTAATAGCTCACAATGGGAGCTTTAACTAAAAAAAAAATTCCTCGGTCATGAAACCCATGATTCAAGCATTACAAAAATAATTTTATTTTCTTCTTTACGTCAATTACATAAAATTGCAACTACACATGTCATTACGAAGACCAAACCTAGTTACACTTTTAAATGAGAGAATCACAAGGGGGAACTAGGTTAAAATGAATGGATATAAATGAATAAGAGTGTGTGTTAAGGAGTGTCAGCAAATTCCAGGTGTCCCAAGGACGAAGTGTGCAAGGAGAAGTTCATAATAGGAATTGCAGGAAAAAAGCCTTTGGTTGAGATAAGGGGCTAGAAAAAGCATTTTCAAACAAAGGGAGACTTTGGGTTGGACACAAGATTGTTTCTCCAATGCCTTGGTTGGGTTCCCAAGCGGAAAAAAAGGTAAGGTTATCTATGAGGGCATGACAACTATGCAGTTCCAAGGTGTGCTAGGGAATGTTAGGAAGTACTAGCACATGCTAGACAGTTCCAAGGCATGTTATGCATGCCAAGACATGCCAAGTTCTAAGGCCTGCCAATATGTGCTAAGTGCTAGGGTGTGGGGTGAACACATGCTAGGGAATGTTAGTGCTAGGTGTCAAGGAAACACAAGGGAAAATAGTTTCAAATTAATGGAAATGAAGTCTTAATGAGTTCCAGGTGTGCCAAGGAGGGAGTGACAATATATTCTAGATAGTTCCAAGGCATGCTAGAGTGTTAGGAAAGCATAACAAGGTGTTCCAAGTGCCAAGGTGTGTCAATGTGTGTTGAGTGTTGGGGAGTTCCAAGGAAACACAAGGGAGCACTACATAAAAATGCATGGAAATGGATGAAACTAGTGTGTGACAAGGAGTGTCAGCGAGTTCCAAGTGTGTTATGGGGGGAGTCACATGGTATGCTAGGTAGCACTAGTTTACTAAACTCAACTCATCAAACTTTTCCCTCTAAGGGTCACGACCCCTCTTATTCTACACAAATTTGTCACAGTCTTAAGCGCATACCTTATGGAATGAACATGCTAGGAAACCACCCTAATTAGGGCATTATACTTATATTCTAGTTAATCTAGAACAAATCATATCCACCCATAGAAAAAACAACAACTCTTTCCTCCATAAGAGACTCTACCTAGCTCATGTGGATCCATATATTCTTGGCATTTCTTTTACTGAATCATAACCTGAACTTCAAATATATATAGCCCTCAAACTACGGTTACCTCAGTTAATATTACACCTACAGCTACTTATGTTTTGGCCCTCAATTCCAAGTTGGTCTTTATCATAGACCTTGGAACCTACTGACCACCATAATATAGGGTCTCAGTCCTCTCTTCTATTTTAGAATTTGATGTAGACCTCACACAAAAACACCACTGAAATCACATGCCCAAATTCTCATGAGCCACCTCTCTTGAGCTCAATCTACCATAACATAACCAATATTATGCCATCCTACTTCCTAGCTCGAACCCATTAAGGTATGTGACATTCTTGTGAACCCTCAGATGATGATCTTGCTCTCCGTGGATGATCATGGCCTCCCTTAACCCTTACTCAACCCTCTAACTCGGCCTACTTTAGGACTACATATCTCATGGATTCCTTGATCAAATGAGCTCCTTCTCACTTGATGTTCCAACCTTTATACTAATGCCTCCTTAAATATATTTTCCTAGCTAGGCCTCTTAGGAACCCTCTAGAACTTATGAGCTTTATCCACTTAGACCTTGTGAAATATTAATTTTCCTTTTTAATTTTATTTTAGATTTTAAACCCCATCTTGGGTCTAAAACCCCTTCACTTGATTTATTTTCCCATAAAGCCTTTTGTGACTAAACTCACACAAACCCAACTCACTAGGCTTGTGGAGTACCTCCCTAGATTCATAATTTAGCAACATATTCTAGTTGTAGTAATCGTAATTTTTTCAAGCTCTTGTAGTCAAGCGAGGACTTGGTTTGATTTCCAAGTTGAAAATTAAGTAAGGGTAGTTGTGAGGGCATGATAGCTAGGGAGGGCCAGGGCATGTCAAGGAATGAAAAGGTGTGCTAACACATGTGGGACAATATCAATACATGTTGAGGAGTGTTAGTGTTGTGGGATAAACTCCCCTAGGGTCTTGGGTGAATACCCTAGCAGAATGAAGGTTATCTATGCAAAGAAACACACATTCGATGCAATCATAATGCTACTATAAGAAAACTCTATGATAGGGGGCGTACCTGAGGTCCTACGTTCAAGAAGAGCCTTCCAGGGTCCAAACCCTTCTTGGAGTTCCTTTTCTCCTTTGACCTGCAAAACAATCAATTCAAGAAAGTACAATAGTATATGGACTAGACATCATAAAGAAACCAACTTCATATTATAAGGAAAGTTAGTTAGTTATGCAATTAAACAACCGTTAACACATGAATCATAACATGAAGAAGATCTATATCAGGAACAAAGACATGTGTTTCTTTTATTATAGACAAAGAAAGTACAGAAAAGGAACAATTTCACCCGAGTCATCCTTTCACAGGCTCCAAGCGGAACCGTCTCCCGAATTCATCCAGTCTCAAGCCTTTAACAAACTCCTTCCATGACTTACTCCATGATCTCTCAAGTAGTATGAAATCATCAACACACACAAGGAAACAAGGGTTTCCTATAGGATGGGGGAAGTGCAGGAGGCACAAGGATCTTCAGACTTGGTCAGGGAAATCTCAGCATAGAAATCTTTCTCTCTCTTCTCTCCTCCCTTTGGCCTTCCCATAGAAGCCTTTTTATACTTCTCCCAAAGTAGTTTTTTAGTTTGGAATTCGTTGGGAACAGTTGGGCCACAGGCACTAACAGGTGATCAACAGGTAAAACCTGTGATCTCCACCCAAAATTAAGGAGATTTATTTTTTTTAAGTGTTTTTATACATATACGTGGGTTGGGTATACACGCGTTTAGCTTAGGGCAATGTCACATATAGGAAAAAACACGATTTTTTTAAATTTGGGACCAGGTATGGAAGGATGGGTTGCCCTAGGCCATGAGTGCAACATCACAAACCTCAAGAGTGAGATTTGGAGCTATAGCAGTTAGGGAGTGTCAAGGCATCACAAGGGAGAACTAAGTCAAAATGCATGGAAATGAAAAAATAAGTGTGTGTGCCAGGGAGTGTAAGTGAATTCAAGTGTGCCAAGGATGAAGTGTGTTAGGAGAAGTTCATAAAGGGATTTTAAAGAGGCAAGCCTACGGTTGCGATAAGGGGCTCTATAGAGAAGTTTTAAACAAAGGGAGACTTTGTTCTAGGCACAACACTATTTTTCCTTTAGCTATTATTTTTATATGATATGTGGCACATTTTGGCCAAATGCTCATGTTTTAAACTAGTTTAGACAATTTCATATTGTACATTATTGTTTATAATTTTTGGGGCACTTGAATTGTGTTAGATTATATTATGTGTGCCTTGTGCATCTTGTGGTTATTGCAAACTCTTAGTTAATTCTCTATTATTTATATGATCTAGATATACATGTGAAATATTGTCTATGTAAGCTATGTTGGTTAGTTGGTTTATGGCCATGGCTAGATGTGATCCTTATCTTGGTAAGTTCTTAAGTGGGACAAGTTGAGCTTGGAATTGATTAGGTTCCCAAGTCATGAAAAATGTAAGGCTAGTTTTGCGGGTGTGAGTACTACGACGTGCTAAGGAATGCTAACATGGGCCAGATAGTTTGTAGGCATGTCAAATATGCTAAGATGTGCCAAGTGCTAAGGCACACTAAGATGTGCAAGGGTGTCACAATACATGCCAGGGATTGTCAAGGCAACAAAAAGGAGAAACAAGTTAAACTACAAGGAAATGAACACATAAGAGAGTTAATAAGTCATAAATTTACCTTTTCCAAGAGGGTCATGCTAGGCACACCAACACTAGGTACCAATATGTGCCAAGTGCCAAGTGTTAGTGCATTCTAAGTGACAAACTCCTTTGTTACTTCTCATCTACTTTCCAATAGTTGATATCAAATAACTTTAATATTAAACCATGCCAAAGCATACCAAGGTGTCTCAATGAAAAATAAACATGATAGGACTTGCCAAGTGCTAAAACGTTCCAATTGCCAATGTGTGTTAGGGAGTGATACACATGTTATGAAGTGGCAGAGCATGTCAAAGAGTGCTAAGGTGCACCATATAGTGCTATTGCATGCTAAGGAGTGTTAGGGAGTACTAGGGAAACACAAGGGAGCACTAGGTAAAAATACATGGAAGTGAATGAATATGAGGGTGTTCTAGGGAGTGTCAACGAGTGTTAGCTGGCATGCCAAGGAGGGAGTGACAAGGTATGCTAAGAACTGGTAAGGCATGCTACGGAATATCAGGGCATGTTAAGAAGTGCCAGAGTGTGCTAGGGAGTTCTAGTGTGTGTTAACATGTGAAAAAGAGTGCCAAGGCATTCCAAGACATGAAAAATGCTCCATAAACCCACTTCCACAAACCTTGTTGGTTGATGCCCCATAAAAATTTAAAATAAAAAATAAAAAATAAAAAAACAAAGTATGACCATAGCTCCATGAGTCAAAAATGTCTTCTAGGTTGTTCCTCCTTCATTAGCCATATCTCCATAAGATGTGCAAAGATCTTTAAATAGGCATCTCTAGTATCTGGTTCTGTTTGTTAAAAAATATTCTTATTATTGCTTCTCCATATGCCCCACAAAATATAGAAAGGAAAGGAACGATATGTCTTGAAACATTCAAACCATTGAGTGAGACATCCTAAATGGTAACCATGTTCCAGATTACATGTATTTTAAGTGTTTGAAGAACCCCACTCCATACCGAGATTACAAAAGGACATGTTAGAAATAGATGTTCCACATCTTCTAGAACTTCTTTGCATAAAGAGCATCTTCTAAGATCCTAAAATGCCCTTTTATGGATATTATCCCAAGTTAAAATATTATTGTGGACCACCAACCACATAAAAGATTTTAATTTGAGAGGTATATCCAATCTCCATGTGTTATGAAACCAAAAATCATCATCATTCAAGCCATCTCCATGAGAAATATGTTTATAAATCTCCTTAATCGAGATCTTCTCACTATACATAATACCTTCTCATTTTAGCTTTTCTTTCTTCTCAGTTGGTTTTAAACCTATTAGACTTAATTGTGTTGTGAAATGTGCCCATTCCACAAATAGATCCCCTGGAAATCCAAGTTCAAATGCATTAAGCCAATAACTTGTAACAGAAGAAGATCCTCAATCACAAGAGATTTAGTTCATAAAGTAAAGCCTTTTCTTATGTAAATTCTCAAGGATGTGAATAGAAAGAGTATGTATTCCCTCCACTCCTTTGATATCATCTAGTCCTATTTCTATCCTATTCCCCCTTCCAACCTCCCATCTTAGATTTCATAGTAGCCAATATTTGTTTCTCATCATGCTTCTCCATATATAAGATGCCACTTTCTTCTTTGGAGCTGCCTCTTTAATCCATTCCTTAAGTTATCTATTTTTTAGAAATTTCTCTTTAATAACCTATTACCAAATACCTTTTCCTTGGAACGTTTTCCATAATTTACTGAGTAAAATTAAAGCCTTACTAAAACATTATGTGTCCTTTATACCCCACCCTCAATCCTTCTCATGTCTCACAAGAACCTATAAATAGACCAAAAGTATCTTATTTTCGGATTTATGCCTAGCCCAAAGGCACCTAGCTATAATATCATCAATTATTTTGGTCTAAAGATACTGAGGTTTGAGCCCTCTAATTTCAATGAAATAACCTCCTCCCCATTTGTCATGAAATTCTTTGAAGATGTCAACTGTTTAGGGTTTTTCCAAAGAGTTTAGGTTACCATGAGAATCTCATGAGTATATTTTCCCTCACCTTGAAGGAAGACAAGATCACCATTGCAGGGACTAATTTCATGTTTTCAGTGGATGCCATATCTCACACTATAGGCATACCAAACCATGGTGAAAATTGGTTCAAAGGCATGAACCTAGACCTAGAAGAGTACAAACCCTACTTGAAATCAAAATACGAAGGAGCTCACTCACATTTTTTCCCATTCAGATACTTGTTGGAGAGATATGCACCATTGATGAAGGTTGTCATGAAGTTCTTCACATGTGAGGGCATATTTTCTAGGCTATATAAATACCAAAAAATACTACTCATGCACTTTATAGCTGCCAAGTCTCTAAATTTGTCCAGCTACTTGTATAGGAGCCAAACCAAAATGTTTACAAGGGTGCAATTGAAAGGAAAAGTGCGTTATCCCAACCTCTTTCACCATATCCTAATAAAGGTTATAGTACTCCATCAGTTGAAAGAGAATAACATGACATGGGACACCTTCATTGAGGCAGCCTTGAAAATGCATATAACTAGTTCACCAAGCCAACAACAAACCATGTTAGTACAACCCATGGAGGTGGGGTCATCAAGCAAACATGATGAGCCTAAATTTTCCAAAACCCACTTGAGCCTAGCTATCTAGCCTAAAATCCTTTACATTCCCATCATCTCTTGGTTGTGATTTCGTAGAGAGAGCCCTCTCTGGTTTAGTAGGGTTAGCTACCAAACTAAAAGCTTGGTCTATGGTTACCTCCATTGATCTCATCATTGGCCTGGGACATTGTGGAGGATAACAAAGGACATGACAACTAGGGAGTGCCAAGGTGTTCTAGTGAATGTAAGGTTCCCAAGTCATGGAAAAATGTAATGATAGTTGTGAGGTCATGACTACCAAGGTGTGTTAGGGAATCATAGGGCATGCTAACATGTGCCAGATAGTACTAAGACATGTCAAACAAGCTAAGATGTACCAAGTGCTAAGGCATGCCAAGATGTACAAGGGTGTCACAATGCATGCCAGAGACTGTCAAGGCAACAAAATGGAGGAACAAGTTAAACTAAAATCAAATGAGAACATAATAGGGTTAATAATTTATCAATTTACCTTTTACATGAGGGACATGCTAGGCACACCAACACTAGGTGCCAAGTGCCAAGTGTCAATTCTAAGTGCCAAATCTTCCTCTGTTTCTTTTCATCTATTTTCCAATAATTGATCTCAAATAAGTTTAGTATTAAACCATGCCAAAGCATACCAAGTCATCTCAACGCATGCCAAACATTCTAAGACTCACCAAGTACCAACACGTGTCAAGTGCCAATGTGCATAAGGGAATGTGATAAATGCTATGAAGTGGAACAACATATCAAAGAGTGCTAAGGTGTGCTAGAGAGTGATAATGCATGCTTATGAGTGTTAGGGAGTACTAGGACAACACAAGGGAGCACTAGGTCAAAATGCATGGAAGTGAATGAATATGAGGGTGTGTTAGGGAGTGTAAATGAGTGCTAGTTGTCATGCCAAGGAGGGAGTGACAAGGTGTGCTAAACATGGGTAAGACATGATAGGGAATATTAGGGAATTTCAAGAAGTTCTAGAGTGTGCTAGGTAGTTCCGGGGTGTGGTAACATGTGCCAAATAGTGCCAAGGCATGCCAGGTACTAAGACATGCTAGGATGTGTAGGGTGCCAGAGTATGCCAATATGTGTCAAGGAGTTTCAAGGCAACTAAAGGAATAACAAAGCTAAAATGAAAGGAAATGAACACATAAGAGGGTTAATAAGTCGAGACTTTATCTTTTTCAAAAGGGGCATGCTAGGAACACTAATAATATGTTCCAATACATGCCAAGTGCCAATGTGTGCCAAGTGCTAATGTTTGTCAATGCAATATTATGCCAAGGTGTTCCAAGGCATGCTAGTGACTACAGGGCATGCCAACACATGATAGGGGAGTGCTATGCTATGCTAGGGCATGCCAACATGTGCTTGGCCATCCTACTCATGGCAAGATGTTGTAGGTACAAATATGTTCCAGGTACAAAGATGTTCCAAGACATGCGAGGTGCCAAGGAATTTTAGTGTATTATTCCAAAGCATGTTAACATGCGTTGTGAGTGTTGAGGAGACCTAGGTCTCTCTCATTAATAATTAACAGAGCTTGATTATGTATTAGATAATATAGTTCCTACACACACTAGTGGAACTTTATTTAAAATAAATTTGCTAGATAATAAACCTAATAGAGATGAATCATGTGTTGACTCATAGGAAAACTATATTCTTATGACTTGAGGGAAATGATACACACTAATTACTTCTTAAAAATTGACTGACTATTATAACCACTATGACCTTGGAAACATAATGAAAAAGACTCCACAACAATGGTATTAAATCAGTATCTTTTGACAAAAAATATAGTAACAAGTAGATATCGTCATCAAAAACTTATTGGAATGATCAATGATGATGAAAAATTTTGACTGTCACCAAAAGTAACCAAAAAGAGCATTGGTGAGGGTTAATAAAAGATCGTCACTAGAAGTGTCACCAAAGAGAGAATTAGTGATGGGCCTTTAATGACCCTAACCAAAATTGTCACCAAAGAGAGAATTAGTGATGGGCCTTTAATGACCATCACCAAAAGTGTCATTGAAAATGGCTTTGGTCACAAACCTTAAAGGACCATCACTATATAGACTTTCAACAACACGTTTTTAAAGGTCGTCACCATATGCGACACTCGTGACAGACCTTAAAGGTCTGTCACAGACATGAAGTGTCATCAAAAACTCATTGGAATGATCAATGATGATGAAAATTTATTGAGTGTCACCAAAAGTAACCAAAAAGATCATTGGTGACGGTCAATAAAAGATCGTCACTGGAAGTGTCACCAAAAAGAGAATTAGTGATGGGCCTTTAATGACCCTCACCAAAAGTGTGTCATTGAAAATGGCTTTGGTGACAAATCTTAAAGAACCATCACTATATACACTTAAAACAACACTTTTTTAAATAACGTCACCATATGCGACATTGGTGACGGACCTTAAAGGTATGTCACAGGCATGACCCTCACCAATGACCTTTTTTCTTGTAGTGAAGAGCTAGCGGGTTGCGGCTCCCTTCTAGTAGAAGCTGGAAAAGGAGAGAAGGTTGTAACCTTCTGCAGGTAGAAGCCTTCATACTGGTATGAGTTTGCACCAGTACAAGATTGTAAACAAATTTTCTTATTATTAAAATAAGACAGTGATGACAGCAGTAGGTGGTTTTTACCCACATTGGGTTTACACCTTAAATCTTGGTGTTGTGTGATGCTTTATTCTTCTTTTACTGCACTCTCTAATAAATCTCTGATATACTGGTTTAAGCTCAACACATGATAAACTATCTAAATCACAAGTTCTCTGCATATACGTTGGTTTCTTTAAGCACAGTCGTGTGTACATGCCAGTTCACTTCACTGAATAAGCGTATTTAAATCTGTTTGGGAAATAAAATCATTGATCTAATAATACCGATTCACCTGCCCTCTCAGTATTATTTCCAACAATTGGTATAAGAGCAGGTCCTTCAGAAGAAGGTTGATCGCTTGAAGGGAGATCCATCATCATGAATAATCAAGAAAGCATGGGATCCATCAAACCGCCAATCTTCGATGTGAGCAACTTTGTTTATTGGAAAATAAGAATCACAGCCTATCTATGATCACTTGGAATAGATGTTTGGGGAATTGTGGAAGGAGGATAAACATTTCCAACAATAATTCCTACAGATACGTGATCCGGATTTAAACAGGAACGCAACAAATTACAGAGATAACCATATACACAAATATGCAGCGGAAATAATACTTCATTTCATTAATGGAAAATACTGAAATATGCTTACAATCAGAAATGGAAATAAACTAGCTAGGGCGATGGTAGCTAT